>CAJVPQ010001961.1:0-15573 GCA_910591825.1 Funneliformis caledonium
CATATCTTAAATTCTAAGACGTGATAAATTGCCGAGTTGATTCAAGTATAATGGATACCTGTAGGACTTAGAGAAAATCCTAAGGTTGAAAACTCTAATGTGTAGAATCAGCTGCCGTAGCCTTTCAATTTAGATGTTAAGATAAACGAAAATGAACCCGATGACAACATCATTTTTTATAAAAAAAAATGCTAAAAAAAAATTCCTTATAAAATATAAGAAAATATAATACAGAATTTAAAAAAACTTATTTATAATAATGAAAAAACGTATACAAATTTTTTATAAGATAACCCAAACAGCTTAAAGAATAAATAACTTTAAACAAAAAAGTTATCTAAACGTCTAAAGTATCTTATTCTAATAAATATTATTACCTTAGTAAAATTATGAAATTGTAAAAGTATGCTTCAAATAAAAAATAACAAAAATATTAAAAAAAGTATTCTGATCTTAATATTATATTCTGTATAGTTAAAGAGAATCTTTAAGTTTTTAAATATAAAGTTTGTATTCTTTATTCAGTATTTTTTCTTGTTTAGGATATTATGTCATTTGAGTAAAGGCCTACTAAAGAAAAAAATAAAATAATAATATATTTTCTAATAAGTTATTATTTTAAATATTTTGTAACATAACTATAATTTGTTATAAAGATAAAGAATTTATACTAAGGTATATATCAGTTAAATATCTCTTTAAAGTTTATATATAAGAAGTATATTATGTAAAAGAACTATCAGTTTTTATATGTTTACTAAAAATATAAATAGAAAACATTACAAGGAAATTATAAATAAAAATTTATTTAAATAAATCACTTAAATTCTTAATAATAAGTAAACATTTTAATAAAATAATGATTTAAAGTATTATCTTAAGTTTATAATTACTCTTCTTTAAGAATGTTATTTTTATCATCAAATCTCAATTTATCAAAAATAATAAAAAGAAAATATTAATATAATGGTTACTAAAAAAGAATTTATTACATAAGAGTTTATGAGGTTAATAAAAAAAGAATAAAAGTTAATTAATAAAATTTATGCATTAATTTTGCAAAGTTTATATTAAGACATTTAGAATTGGTAATAGAAAATTGAGGTTATATAATAGACTTTTGAAATTTTAATATTTTTATAATAGTATAACCAGATTGGATTGATGAATGTGATGCAATATGTTACAGATCTAAATGTCAAACATATTAGATATATTTGACATATAGGATATATTTGATATATTTGATATAACTGATATATCAGACATATTAGATATATTTAATATATTAGACATATTTGATTTATTTGTTATATTCATCTATGTATTAAATTTAATATAAATAGAGAATAATAAAATCACGTAAACTTTAATTTATTTTTATTTCACTTTTAGTTTTTCTTTTAGTTTGCTTTTAAATATGCATTTAGTATCGCTTTTAGAGGCATCTGGCCTAACCCTCACAATTAGTACTTTTAGTCCTTCAATTATTTTTATTTTCTTTCTTATTTTCTTATTTCTTTATTTCTTTATTATTTTTTATCATGAATAAACATATTGTTATAACTCTAAAATTAATTGAGCTGTCTTACTTTTAGTATTGTTAAGAGTATATCACTATATAAATTATAAAAGCTTGAGTTAAACTGAATTGGATCACTATGTAAACTTAAAAGAATCACCACTCTAATACCCTATCTAATAGTTGCAATTCAACAGGATTATATGTTAACATTTGGTGATGATGACAAGACCTCTTTTCCTATTTACATAGTACTATGAAAAACACTCTATGAATAACTTTAAAGAATTGATAAAATACCAATGAAACTATTCAGCTATACACAATAGACAAGAACATAACTTTAAAAAATCTATTAGCAATTTTTCCTTAATAGACGACTTATCTTATATCATTTGTAATCCATCCTTCTAAGAAAATTCCACAATCTTTTTTCAACTTCTTTGAATAGGCACAAAAAGTCTTAGAAGCATTATTATATACTAGCAAAAGTTTAGAAGCCTTCTAAACTGCAATTGTTACAGAAACTACTGGTATACAAGGAGTATACTATAGACAGACATTTAACACTTTTAGATATAAGAATATATTAATATCAACCTTTGAGTGAGCAGTTACATATTGTATTTGAGTTCAAATTGAAACTGACTCCTTTCAAAAGAAATTTCAAGGTGATCTACTCACCTATCTCAATCTATCACTTATAAACTCAAGTCTTAATTCTTCTTCTTCCAAAATAACTGAACCTTCTAAAACAACTACCCTTGAAAGTAATGATACTTCTAAATCTGCAGAAGAAAATTTCTCCTCTTTCTAAGAAAATTACCTACCTAAAGAGACCATAATTGCTAATATCACTCCTAGGAAAAAGATACTAGTAATTGAACTTTAAGTTTTAATGAGTCAACTTTTAACTCTTACAAAGGAATAGGAAAATCACTAAAATTGATCTTTGCAGAATTCTCTGATAAAGAAGAAGCAACCTCAGACTAAAAGGATACTAGTCTTTTGTGTTTCTCAAAACACAAACCAGTCATTTATAGGGTTGAGATAAAAAATCTAAGGTAAAAGAGTTCACAAACAGAAGAACTATTGCTCTCCTTTCTACTATGATAGTTCTTCATCTTCCTCTAGTTCTGGCTCTGAAAATAATGACTCTGATAATGATAATTAAGATTCCTTTGATACAGATAATGCTAAGGATTAAGACGAATAAAATTTCTTCTAAATGATGAAAGGTCTTTAAACTGTCTTCAAAACTATTAGATTTGGTAGATCATAAGAAGCTAAGTTCGTAGACTTACCATCCTTTAAATATGAAGATCAAGAATTTAGAGAATGGTTGAAAAGATATAATTATGCTGAGGATGCAAATAGAATCTCTGATAAGCAATATCTCACGTTAATCCCTTTTTTTCTAAAAGAATCAGCCCTTACTTAGTATAATAAAACTAAGAACAAAAGATTTGTAATATTAGAATAATTTTAATGATTAATAAAATAAATACTAATCCTTCGTCTACCACTTCTTGAAATATTATTGTACAACTCACAGAAGGACACAATGGTATTCAACATTTAAACAATATAAATAATACCTTAGACAACTGTTAAAGATTATGCTGCTGATATTGAATTATTGTACCTCAAACTTGATCCTGATTATAATACATTAGAGAATGAGAAAATCAAACAATTCCTATAAGGACTTCAACCTGAGTTTTTGACTGCAGTAGCTGCTACTACACCCTGTAATTTAGAGAAAGTGATTGATTAGACCCAAGTTGTTAAGGCTGTTCTCTCTAAAGATAGTATCCTCTTAGAATATTCTCTCAGTAAAATCTATTTAAACCAACATGATGACGAGGCTGAACAGGAAAAAGTTTCTAATATGCAACAATTAATTACAGAAAATAATGAAAAATTAATGAAGGAATTTAAACAATTATTAACTACTATTATAACTAATCTACATACTGAAAATAATAGTCATCCTGTACACAATAATAACAATTGAAGAAATAGTAATAATAGTAGCGATCAAGTATACTATAACTGTAATTGACCTGAATATATGCCAAGAATTGCAGAATACGAAATAACTAAGATAGTAATCAAAATAACTTTCAACAGAATAGAAATAACACTTATCAGAATGAAAACAAATGCTTTACTTGTAAACGAAGAGAACACATAGCCAAAAATTATAATGCAACACCTAATAGATCCTGTCTACACTACCGTCAATTTAGACATTAGGGAAACTTATATTTAACTAAATCAGCACTAACTTTCAATAATAGACAATTGCAATTTGGTCAAACAGATCAATGGGCTGCATTATCATAAGGAAGTTCTATGTATAATACTTTAAATTCATTCCTACCACCTCTTTCTTCACAATCTTCAATAACGTTTTCTTTCGCTAATATCTCTATAATCAATAGTACCCCTTTTCTAATTCATCCAACCAGTCTTTAAACTATTAAGAGTACCTCTAGAGGGTGAGAGTATCAGTCATTATTTAAATCTCTCAAATGAAATTGATGTACCTAAAGCTGTAGAAGCTGTTTACTGTTACACATTTGTAAATGGTAAACCTATTTATTTAATTTTAGATTTAGGATCTGCTAGAAGTGTTATGTCGAAAAGTTTCTTGCAATAATTAGATAGAAAAATTGAAGGCCTATCAATGATCACAATGATCAATATATAAGGTAAATGCTCATAACCATTAGGGAAGATCACTAATATTTTAATTTAAATTAGTGATGTAAAATTTTTATCAATATCAATATAACTGAGTCTAATGATTACTACATTATAGCTGAAACGATTGGTTAATAAAATGCTGTAGACGATTTCATTGGAACTGTCAGAAGTTTATTTTTTAATAGAACTAAAAGGAACACCAAGTTCCTATTCTATAACTTATTGGAAAAAACCTCAATTTGACAAATTTGAACAATCTATATCTATTCCTATAAGCTCTACAAATAATGAATATGAGGACAAAAAACTAACTATGCAACAACATTATATAATAATGAAGAAGAATCAATTTTAGCTAAAAGTAATTCCAAACAAGTAATAGTCCAAAAGTAAAGTTATTCCCTCAATACTTTGAAAGTTTTCAATAAAAATTTTAGTGTCAACCACTTAAAATTTGAAGTGAACTTATCATTAATAATGTTCTGAAAATAGATGCTGATGTCATAAATGACTTGATCAAGTAAATAACATCTGTTTATTATACCAAAAAGAATAGGAACATTAGCAATTATTGCAAAATATTTCTGAAGAAGTATCAGCAAAAGTCAATTCATATTCACATTTGAACTAAAAATAATAGAAGGACTTACAACAGTTTTTACAGGCTAACACTAATACATTTGCAAATGATTTGTCACAATTAGGGTATACTGTTATCGAAAAATATCATATTTCAATAGAGAATTCTCTTCTAATACGACAATAAGCTTATCGAGTTGCACCTTTAGAACAAGAATTTATTAAAGAAGAAATTAATTGAATGCTAAAACATAACCTTATTCAATCATCTGAAAGTCCTTGGGCTTCACCTGTTGTTCTAGTACAAAGAAAAATAGAAACCTACATTTTTGTGTTAATTATCAAAAGCTAAACAGTGTCATTAGAAGAGATGGATATCCACTACCATGAATTGATGAACTATTGAATATGTTTGAACATTCTAAGTATTTTTCTACTTTAGATTTAACTAATAAATACTAACAAGTAGTGGTAGAAGCTGAAGATCAAGCAAAAACAGCCTTCATAATAAGTCAAGGATTATATAAATTTAAGGTTATGCCATTTGGATTGACAAATGCATCTGCTATATTTCAAAGATTAATGAATAAAGTTTTAAGAAAGAAATTGAACAGTTTGTCTTGACAATATTATTATATTTTCTTTTATTTTTGAAAAATATATACAATATTTGAAGCACATTTTTGAAAAATTAAGGAAGGCAGGATTAAAACTTGACAAAGATAAATGTGAATTTTGCAAACTAGAATTTGTATTTTTGGGACATATTATTAGTGGATAAGAAATTTCACTAGATCCATTGAAAATTAACAAAATTAAGAATTTTTCAATTTTTAAAAATATCACAAAACTTAGAGGATTCCTTGGGCTAGCCTCTTATTATCAATAATTTATTCAAGAATTCTCTATCAAAGCTGTCCCTTTACATTTATTATTATGAAAAGAAAGCCTTTTATAGAGTTCCAGACGAGTCGAATTAACTCACGAGTCAGATAAGCCAAGTCGAGTTTAAATCAAGTCAAGTTTATATTTTTTTGACTTAATGATTTGCGAGTCAAGCCAAATTCAAGTCGAGTTAAATATTTAACTCGACTCGATTTAAACTCGACTTGATTCGAGTTAACTCGAGTTGACTTGAACAATAAAAAAAATCGTTCAATAAGAACAATAACCAATCGTTTGACTTGAACGATAAAAAAATTGTTCAAGAAGAACGATATCCAATCGTTCGACTTGAATAATAAAAAAATCATTCAAGAAGAACGATATCCAATCGTTCGACTTGAATAATAAAAAATCGTTCAACTTGAATGATATCCAATCGTTCGACTTGAACGATATCCAATCGTTCGACTTAAACGATAAAAAAATTGTTCAAGAAAAATGATAACTAATCGTTTAACTTGAATGATAAAAAAATCATTTAAGAAGAACGATGACGAATCGTTCACTTCCTTCTCCCCTCCTTCCCTGATCTTTTCGTTTTTGTTTTTAATTTTTTTTTTTATTTTATTTTTTAAACTTTTCATTTTTATTTTTAATTTTTATTTTTATTTTTTTTTTTAAATTTTATTTTTTATTATTTTAATTTTTTGCATTTTCATTTTCAGTTTTTTTTAATTTAATTTATTTATTTATTTCATTTTTTCCATTCCTTCCCCCCTCCCCCCCTCTGAACTTTTCGTTTTCATTTTTAATTTTTTTTAATTATATTTTTTAAATTTTTTTTTTTTTTATTATTTTTTCATTTTTTGCATTTTCGTTTGTTTTTTTTTAATTTAATTTATTTTTTTTTTTCTCCTCTCCTTCCCCGAACTTTTCATTTTTATTTTTAATTTTTTTTTTATTTTATTTTTTAAATTTTTTTTTTTTTTTTATTATTTTAAGTTTTTGTATTTTCAGTTTCTTTTTTTTTAATTTAATTTATTTATTTCCCCTCTCCAACTTTTCGTTTTTGTTTTTAATTTTTTTTTTTTTTTTAAATTTTTTTTTTTTTTTTTTTTTTTTTTTTTTTTTCTTTTTTGTTTTTGTTTTTTTTTTTTTTTAGTTTTTGTTTTTTCTGTTTTTTTTTTTTTAATTTAATTTATTTTTTTCCCCTCTCCAACTTTTCGTTTTTGTTTTTAATTTTTTTTTTTTTATTTTATTTTTTAAATTTTTTTTTTTTTTATTATTTTTTCATTTAATTTATTTATTTTTATATTTTCTTCCCCCCTCCTGAACTTTTCATTTTCGTTTTTAATTTTTTTTTATTTTAATTTTTAAATTTTTTTTTTTTTATTATTTTAATTTTTTGCATTTTTTTTTGTTTGTTTTTAATTTAATTTATTTATTTTCCCTCCCCCAAACTTTTTCGTTTTTGTTTTTTTTTAATTTAATTTATTTTATTTTCCCCTCTCCCGAACTTTTTGTTTTTGTTTTTAATTTATTTTTTATTTTATTTTTTAAATTTTTTTTTTAATTTATTTATTTCCTTCACCTGAACTTTCGTTTTCGTTTTCGTTTTATTTTTTTTTTTTTATTTTTTTTATTTTTTTATTATTTTAATTTTTTGTGTTTTCGTTTTGTTTTTTTTAATTTAATTTATTTATTCCCTCACCCCTGAACTTTTCGTTTTTGTTTTTAATTTTTTTTTTTTTTATTTTTTAAAATTGACACTTGAACTTGACTTGCTTTGAATAAATTCAAATCAAATCGAATCGAGTTAAAATCGAGTCGAGTCAAATTAAGTCGAGTTTAAAATTTATATAACTTGAATCAAATCAAATTAAAAGATTTTATAAAATAAATTTGACTCAACTCGACTTGAAAAAAATGAGTCGAATAGAGTTGGTCTTTAAACTCGACTCAACTTGACTCATTCGGAACTCTAGCCTTTTATATAGATCTTAACCTAACAGAAAGTGTTTAAACATTTGAAAAATTGTCTAATCACAGCATCAATCTTAATATACTCTGACTTTAAGTGAAAGTTTCTATTATTTACTGATGAATCTTATATAGGACTTGGAATAGTACTAGTATAACTAGATGACTAAGGTAAAAAATATGTAGTTGTATACGCTAGTCAAAGTCTGAATGCTGAACGAAATTATACGTCTACTGAATTGAAGTGTTTTACTGCTATTTGAGAAATTAAACATTTTAGGTTATACCTACTTTATTAACTATTTGAGTTAGTTACTGACTACATAGCATTACAATAGTTGTTTAATAAATCAGATTCACCCAGAAAATTTATGAGGTAGATCATTAGAATTATGGAGTTTTCTTATAAAATTAGATATAGGAAAGGAAAAATATATTTAAACACAGATGCTTTATCTTGACTCCCCTCTCTCACAATTTAATTACAACTTAAGAATAACAAAATAAAGAGTGAAAGCTTAAGTATCAGCAGTGTAACTGACAGCTCTAATAATTAAAATAGAATTAGAAACTTACAACTAACTGTATAACTTTCTTAACACCTTAACCTACTTACCAAATATTACCCCTATACAATAACTTGAAATTTGAAAACAATCTTTCAAATATTTTATTAAAAATCAACAATTTTATCGTACAAATTAAAAATAACCTTTACAATTCCTATTAGTCATTAGAATCACTAAAGTTGAAACCTTAATTCACAAAGTACATAATGAAATCCTAGGAGGATATTTAGGTCAAAATATCATTTACAATAAAATAGCCTCTAAGTACTACTAGTCGAATATGTATTGAGTCATTGATAATTGGATAAAAACTTGTGATATATGTCAACAGCAAAGAAGACTCAAGTAAATAGAATTCCTACACCTAATACCAATCAGACAACATTCTATTATATTAGAATAGATTACATAGGACCTCTTTCTCAAATCATCAAGGGGAATAGATACATTATAGTTGCTACTGAATATCTTATTAAATAGATAGAAGCCGCTGTCACCCCTGATTGTACTTCCTAAATAACTGCACAATTTATTTATGATGACATAATTTGTCGACATCGTATATCAAAAGAAATCTTAACAGATAGAGCTACATTCTTTCAAAATGAATTAATTGCTGCTCTTATACATGGGGCCTTTGCAATAGAAAGGGAGGAAACTCCAAAAAAATTAAAATTTTAGTTTATAAGCCAAAAATGTTTCAAATACTATAATTTGTTTAGATTTATTATTAACTCATTTTTTATTTTTTTTTGAGTTTCCTCCCTTTCTATTGCAAAGGCCTCACATATTATTAGAACTAAACATAGATTATCATCTCTATATTACCTTCAAACTAATAGATTAATTGAACGATTCAATTGAACTCTTTGTAATATTTTTAGCAAAATATGCAAGTAACATAAAGGTGAATGAGATTCATATCTACCTTCAGCCCTGTTTGCTTATCAAACTGCATAGTAAAAAATGACCAAATTAGAGCCCTTTAAATTATTATATGAGAGGAAAGTCATATTACCTATCGATTTACAATTACGATACCCTTCTTTTAAGAGTAACTTTTCATAAGCAATGAATAAACATCATCAGTTAATTTTAGCCTAATTAGAATAAAGGAGATTTGATGCACAACAAAATATTTTGTAATATTAACAAAACAACAGAAATGTTACAATAAAAGTCATCTTAAAATAAATTATCAAATTGGTAACAAGGTGTTAACATTTAATATATCACAGTCACATATATATGGTGATAAATTTAAAGATAAATTTAATAGACTGTTCTATATACATGATATTGTATGACCATATACATACAAATTACACACTATAGATGGACAAGTTAGAAAGAATCCAGTATATGCTGATCTCTTGAAACTATATTTAGAAAGATCTGAATGGACATTACAGATCATTATTAGTTGATAAAATTTCTTATAAATATAGGCTAGTAAAGACTCTGACAAAGCTATTTGGTAAAATTTGAAATGGCTATACTAGATAATTTTGAAACTGTATTGGAATAACTGAAATATACGATAAATCTCTCGACTATGACATTTAAAACTTAGAACTTTATAAAGCTGATATGACTTTATCACAAAAAGTGCAATTAACTTACTGAGTTCTTTTACGATCAACATACATAAATAATTACCTTTTATCACTTGTCAATTCCTTTTATTTAGGATAATTTTTTGAAGACGAAACTCTTACTCCTGCTCAATATATCTTATAGGCCTCTACTATTACCATACATTATTATTGAACTGCTGTATGAGTCTTTTATTTATTTAAAAATCTTGGAGTCCAATAAATCTTTGATACTCAGTCACTTACCTTAATGATAGTTCAACGTTTGAAAACTACTAAATATTAAGCCTTAGTAATTAAAGCTTTAAATCTTTTTACTAGAGCAGAAATCTTAAACGTGAAATAATATAATCAGATTGAATTGATAAACATGATGCAGTATATTACAGATCTAAATATCAAATATATCAGATATATTTAACATATAGGATATATTTGATATATCTGACATAACTGATATATCGGATATATTAGATATATTTAATATATTAGACACTATTTGATTTATTTGTTATATCTATCTATGTATTAAATTTAATATAAATAAAGAACAATAAAATCATGTAAACTTTAGTTCATTTTTAGTTCACTTTTAGTTTTCCTTTTAGTTTACTTTAGATATACATTTAGTAGCACTTTTAAAGGTACCTAGCCTAACCCTCACATTTAGTACTTTAGTCCTTCAATTATCTTTATTTTCTTTCTTATTTTCTTATTTTTTTATTTCTTTATTATTTCTTATCATGAATAAACATATTATTATAACTCTAAAATCAATTGAACTATCTTATTTTTAGTATTGTTGAGAGTACATTATCATATAAATTATAAAAACTTGAGATAAACTGAATTAGGTCACTATGTAAACTTAAAAGAATCACTCAAATACCCTGTCTAACAGTTGTAATTTGATAGAATTGCACATTAACAATAGAATATAATATTAAATTTTATAATTTTTTTAATAAAATTGAATGAGATAATTTTAATATTTTTATAATAGGATATGATATTAAATTTTTTATAATTTTTTAATAAAATTAAATGAGATAATTGCTAATTTTTATTGTAATTTCTTCTATTACTACTATACTTAAAGCAGTTATATAATACTTAATATTATTATTTACTAGTGTAAAATATTTATATTATTATTATACAGTTTCTAATAAAGATTTATTAAATATTTATTTAGATAAAAAAAATTAATTAAACAAATATCAGAATTTATAAAAGCAGTATTGTATGATAACATAAATTTATTAATTATTTATTTTTAAAATTTTTTATGAAATTTTAAATAAATGTAATTAAAAATTAATGTATTTTTTTTTTATTAAATTTAATTTATTTTATTAGAAATTTTAATATATATAATATAACTATTCTGGATCAGTTACATTATTTGAATATTGGGCTGTTTAATTATCAACTTAAATATAGCTAGTAATTTTCTTAAATATTATGTGAATAAAAAGCTATAGATGAAATGAATAGACAATTAAACTTAATAAGAACCCTAGACATTACATATAGAACTCATAACTGATCTGCATAAAATCAATTACTTTTTGCTCCTTTCAAAATTAGCCTAATTTGCTCAAAATCAAATTATTATATTGAAATTTATATTAATTTGCTAAAATTCAAAAGATGACTTTAAATATTTTTTTATATTATTTAATAAAATTTATTGGATAAATTTGCATAAACTGCAAAAATAACAAAATAAGGTTTGTAATGCACACATAATTAATTAAATTTATCACGAAAAGTGCATTAAAAATCATTTCTGTTTCTTAATTTTAAATTGATCGACAAATCATATGACCAAACTATTTGAAACTGTATTTTTATTTTATTTCTATAATCTATATACAAATTATTTATTCAGTTCTTTGTTAAGGACATTAAAAGTTTTTTTCACACCCTTTAAGAATCAATGCTTCTTTATTAACACTAATATCTTTAGAAGCTAAATGGTAAATAATATACAAAATGTCAACATGAGTAAAAATACAAAAAGAATTATCTAAAATCTCCAAAAAAATTGCATCATTAACATAAAAATAAATTTTCATAAATACATATGAAAGAGATTTGAGATTTGAAACAAAAGTATCAATATAAGAATGTATTGAAGCCTTTTATTCATATATAGCAATGATTTGATCAATACAAAGTGTATTATCAAACATAGCTATTACATAAGAATCAGTTTGTAATAGAAAAATAGCAGTTACATTAGCATATGAAAGATGCTCTAAAAAAATAAATAAAAAGATAAATTAAGTTAAAGAAAATTAAAAAACTAATTAATAAGAAAAATTCTAAGTTTACCTGGAGAGTTTTGCTTTCCAAATACTTTATTATTATTTTTTCCTGATTTCTATCTATTTTCTTATGATTTGATAGTTATGAAATCATTTTTAGTCAAATATGAAATCAAACTACTTGCTTTATTAATGTCAACTTTACTATTGTTTTCATTGATATTTTCCAATAAAACTTTTTTGCATTCAAGCTTTTTACTTAAATAAGCATTATGATGTTGACGCAAATTTAAAAAGTATTCAATATTTAATAATCTATCCAAAATATAATCAAAATCTTTGGAATCTACATACAAATATACAGACAATTAAAAAAAACAAATTAGAAAAAAATATTAAATAATAATAATAAATTACTTACAATTTAGATACCATAAAATATCAGGTAATTTTTGAATATATTTCACAATTACTTGACAGGTTTTATAATTTTTTTCTAATAAAGATGTAGATGCTATAATATCCAAATCTGATAAATTAGATTTCTCTTGACTTGATAACTTAGATACTGCATAGTTTATATTTTGAGAAATAGTTGAATTATTATTATCATTAGATTCTTCATCAGTATACCTAAATAAATTTGGATTATCATCCTAAAAATCTTCAAGTTGTAAAGTAGGAAGTTTTTTGTAAATAGTAAAGTAATAGGCATCATGTAGTATATCGGTCATTTCCAAATATTTTGCTAAATGAACAGCTTTTTTATAACTTGCTTTGATTGTATTGTCAATCTTAATATTAGATAACCAGTAGTGTAAACATTCAAGATTATTACCTATAAAATCAATTTCTTCATATTCATTAAAATTGTAACCTAAATAAATTGATCAAAAATGTAATAAACCATATGATGTAAAATAAATTAAATCATATGATGGACTTAAAAAATACTTACCTTCACGCACTGTTTTTTCCTTTCTAAATGTCAAATTATTAGATTTAACAAATTTAAAATATTGATTAATTTTTGGAACTATTTGAATGATTTTCAAATAATTAAAATTAGAGCAAAATTAGCAAGAAATTCCAAAAATATATTTATATGATTCAGTGCCATATTTCTATGGTAATAAAGAAATATCTTTATAATAATCACAGTGAATTTTAATTAAAAGAACTAAGGATTCAACTAGATTAATCATAATATTAAAAGGTTGCGTTGCTAAAAAGTTTTTTGAAATGGATATATAAGAAGGATAAAGTATACAGTCAACTCTTGATATAGTGAACTCTTGATATAACAAATTTTTTGAACAAATATAATAAAAATACTCTTGTTATAGCGAATTGGCCAATCAAATCTCTTAAAATCTTCACTATAGCCTTATAGTGAAGTTGAGATCTAAGACATAGAGTTCGATATAACAAGAGTTGACTGTATTAAGAGTTTTAATATAATATTTTCATAAATGTAAAAAAAATATACAGTCATAGCCATTTCGATCCTTTCATAATGTGTAATATTTTGATTGAGATAGCAATCAATAAGTTCTCCTAAGTTAAATTTAATTAATTAAACATTTAATAAATAAAAATAAAAAATAAAAACAATAGTACTTACCCATAACGAAAAGATAAATAAATAATCCACGCTGTTCACAAGGTAAATTTTTTTCTTTATTAGTAGTTGTTTCAGATTTTTTGAGTAAAATACTCTATATGCTGCATTGTCATCTTAGTGATCTGATCTTATAACATCCTGTTTATACATAACACTATCTTCTTTACAAGATAATTCTAATAGTTAATCAAATCGGACAGTAGAATTTCCAAAAGTAAGTAAATAGGCATCAAATATAGCAGCATTTCTTGCTATTTTTTTTTTCATATTTTGGGTCTTGAATTCGAACTACAGATCTAACTTTAGAGAATACAGAATAGTTAAAATTAATACCAAATTGAAAGTTTCGATATTAAACACACCTGTTAGTTTTAGTTACTTATAACAAGTTTTGTGTTTGAAATTCTGTAGCTGCTCCATCTGATCCAATGGAAATAATATGTATTTTAAGTCTTGTCAAAATATTAATAAGTTTTTGATGTAATGCAAAAACTTTTTCAGTATTATCATTTCTAGCAGTTGGAATTAATATAATAATTATGGGTGAAAATTTTGGAAGAGACACCTTATATACAATAATAACAATCAATTAATTAGTAATTTCTTTATCAGCCTAATCATAAAAAAGAATTTTTAATATATATACATGTGACATTGTGATATATGCATATAAGTTACACTGATTAAAATATAACAGCTTATTTAAGCATATTATTTTGATTTTGATTTTTTTAAAATGCATTTTGAAAATTTTATTATTATAGTAATAAAAATTACCTGAAGAATATAAATTCTGACATCTTTCACAATTGCATTTCTTTGTTTAATATTAGAAACTTTATCATATATATCATCATAAGTTTTAATTTTGCAATCATTACTATCTAAAATTGATATAATAATACAACCCAATTTTGATGAATATTGTAATCCTGCTTTTAATTTTGTGCAATCAGTCATTGCTACCACTGGATCTTTATAATTTATTATGTCTAAAAGCCTTTTAAACCTAGCAACATTTTTGTAACAAAGTTCAGGATTATTAATAGAGTCTTCTGAAGCACTTCTATGATGTCTATAATTAATTTAAAATTATAAATATATTTAAATATGAATATAATACATATAAATTTAATTATCTAATTGTACAAATTGTCATGCCAGCCAAATTTTAACAAAATAAATCTAATGCTTTTAGACTAATACTTCCTAAAATAACAAGAAAATCTAAAATTCATTAGAATACTTGAGATTTTGTAAGCCTTTATCTTTTTCTTCACGCTCTGCAGCTTGTAATATAATGTAGCAAAGCCATTTGAATACTGGTCTTTATTCAAATGCATCTTGGATAGCTTTATTAGCAAGTTTTATTCAAAATCCTGCAGATAGTGAATTTTTGTCGGTAAGGAGTTCATTTAATTGTTTAATTTGAGAGTTTTTTTAGATATGTTAATAATGGATTATTTCAAAATAAAATTTTGGTATATGTTTAATATTTTTTGGATCAGGAATAGCAGCTCAAACACGATTTCAAAAATAAGAATTATTACAAATAAGAAAACATAGTGAACAAGTCTGCCCATAAGATTTTTTCATAATTGACTGATCGAACACATTTTCCTAATATAAAAAAGATTATCTTAATTTTTAATTGATAATCAAAAAAAATTGTAAAAAATAATAATTTTACCAAGACGATCGATAAACCATTCTGATTCAGCTACAATTTGTTATTACAGTAGCGGTCATAAGTATCCGACCGCCTTTAACTCCGGCTACAAGTAAGTAAATTCAAAATTTTTTTTTTATTTAAAAAATACATAACCAACTAACT
>CAJVPQ010001962.1:0-15569 GCA_910591825.1 Funneliformis caledonium
GATAAACAGTTTATTAAAATTTGGATACTACAGAATTAACACAGTAATTAATTACCTTTTAAGATATTAAATGCTTTTTGTTAAGTATTTATCCAAAAGAATAATTCTTTCTTTTTTAATAATTATATTAAAGGTTTAGCAATTTTTGAGAATCTTAAGACAAATTAATAATAATATAAGAATAATCCTAATGCAGACTTTAAGCTTGTTAAATTAATGAGAATTGAAAAGTTTTTAATTTTATCAATTTTTATAGGGTTAGGTTGTAATTTATTTCTTCTAATCACATATCCTAAATATATAATATTAGGTAGATAAAAGTGACACTTTTTAAGCTTGATAATTAAATTTGCTTGCTTAATCACTTGAAATACTTTTCTTAAATATTAAATATAGTTCTCATAAATTATTGAATAAATAATAATGTCATTTAAATAGATAGTGACAAATTCATATAAGAATTCTTGAAGGATGTAATTCATTAATCTTTAAAAAATCGCTAAAGCATTTTCAGACCAAAAAGCATGATATTGAATTTGTAGAGACCAAATTAGAATTTTGAATGAGTCAAGTTGAGTTTAAAGACCAACTCTATTTGACTCATTTTTTTCGAGTCGAATCGAGTCAAATTTATTTTATAAAATCTTTCAATTTGATTTGATTTGAGTTATATAAATTTTAAACTCAACTCAATTTGACTCGACTTGATTTTAACTCGATTCGATTTTGACTTAAATTTATTCAAATCAAGTTAAGTTCAAATCAAGTTATGAATTAATTTTAAATTTTTATAAATATTTAATTAATAAAAAAATAAAATAAAAAAATAATAAAAATAATGAAAAGATCAGGGGAGGAGAAAAAAAGAGAAGCAAACAATTCATCATTGTTCTTCTTAAATGATTTTTTTATTGTTCAAGTCGAATGATTCAGGTCATTGTTCAAGTCGAATGATTCAGGCTATTATTCTTCTTGAATGATTTTTTTTATCGTTCAAGTCGAACGATTTCTCATCGTTCTTCTTGAACGATTTGATTTTTTATTATTCAAGTCGAACGATTTCTTATCGTTCTTCTTGAACAATTATTTTTTTATAGGACTGCAGTTCTAGAACTACAGTTTTAGGACCTAGTCCTAGAATCCAGTTCTAGGATCTAAATCCTATAGACTGGAAGTTTCAGGACCAGACTAAGACCGGACTGGATTTTAACATCCCTAAAAATAATACTATTTCAAGTCAATTCAAGTCAACTTGAATTAAGTCGAGTTTAAATTGAGTCAAGTTAAATATTTAACTTGACTTGAATTTGGCTTGACTCACAAATCATCGAGTCAAAAAAACATAAACTCAACTTGATTTAAACTTGACTCAGCTTATCTGACTCATAAGTTACTAAGTGAATATTTAAAGTATGGTAATTTTTTGATAAAAGAATATTAATATATCCAGAATTACTATATATAAAAGAGTGATAGTAAGTTTAGTGTAAAAACAGAAATTTTAAGTCTTAAATATTATATGGGTTAATTGCTAGAAAAATTCAACTCTGGAAATTTTTTACAAATTAAGATTTTTTATTGCATTTTAGTTTTTGATATTATTAGATTAAAATGTATTAAGCTCTTAATTTTAGTTAAAAATTTTTCAGAAACTGATTTTTTAGAAATTCTTCCATATTAAAAACTAACATAATATTAATATTCTACAAGTAATAACTCAATAAATCAAACTTTTTTTCCTTTATATTGATCTATAGCTAACTAAAGAAAAACAAGAATATGATGATACATTGATAATATGGATAATTAATAATCAGTAATCTTTTTGTATTATAAAAAGAAAGAATTTATTACAGCTATTATTAAATTTGATCTGTAATATATTATTCTGAATCATTAATAAATAAAAGATATGGTTATACCAAATTTTAAAGTATATTAGTCTAGGATAATTAATAATATTAAAAGCATTTCTGGTAAAATCTTATTGATTTTAGATATGTAAATATCTATTTTAATAATAAAGGCATTTTTAGGATTATCTATTTATTATATGAATAATGGATGGGTTTTGCATCATTTTTTATTAGATATAATATCATTTAAAGCAAAACATATAGAGGTTAATATAGCAGAACATATTATTAGAATACTTAATAAATTTGAATTAATAAATAAAACTCTTACACTTACAACTAATAATGAATTTACTATAATTGTATGTGATTATAAAATAATAAATCAAATTTAATAAGATTTTGATTTTTTGGATTTTCAATATTATAGATATTTCACATATATTCTTAATTTAGAAGTAAAGTAAGGATTAGAATTAGTTAATAAAGAAATAAAATAATTAATATTAAAGAGTTAATGATTAAACTTAAAAATTTAACATTAATATATGATGCATTTTATAATTTTTGTCAAATAAATTAATTCAGTTTCAGAATTCTGCATATAATGTAAAAATATGATAGAATTTTACATATTATATATTATAATAATTTAAACAAATAGAATCTGCTTTACATTTATTAAAAATTGAATATCTAATAATAAAAAATCTGCTTTCAAATATAAAAAGTTAGATAAAATTCAGATAAACAAAAAAATTCAATTTATTAATTATTTATTTTGATTAATAAAATACAGAAATTAATTAAGCTTTTTTTTAAGATAAAGAATATAATTACCTATTAGAACTATTAGAAAAAGTTACTATTATACTTTCTATTACATCATATCTAACAATTACTGATGTTCATTTTTTAATAATGAAAATACAAGAATATCTTCAATTTTATATTAATAAAGATAATTTTAGTCAATTAATAATAGTATCTTTAATCAAAAAATTAGTAAATATTAAAATATTGTTAATTTAGCAATTCAAATTACAGCAATTTAGATTTGCATACAAAACTTGCACTTTTTGAAATGGACAATAAATAACTGATGTATTAAATAAACTTTAAACTGTTATAAATAATTATTATTTATCTTTGTTATTTTTACCTATATAAACTACTATTAATAATTCTAAAGTTGCAATATGTGATTAGTTTAATCATGAAAAATATCATCATATTAATATTATATTATTAAATAATAATAAAATAGTAACAAATTCTTCAATTACTTCTGAATTAGATTATTATATTACTTTACTATATAATAAAAATATAATACTATTAATATAATAGTAAGATTATCAAAGAGAATTCCTTATTTTATTTTGTATTTCATGAGATAATTTGTTAATTTAAGCTATAAGTGTAGCTTGTGAACAGGTAATTTTTGTTACAACAAATACTATTACTAAAACTTGTAATAGGTTACATATTATAATAACTAGAGCATCTTTATGTATAAAAATTTATATTGCTAATAGTATTAGAGAAAAGAAATTGTAATATAAAAGAACAAAAAAAATGTATTAAATTATAATAAATAAATCAAATAAATCATTAAAGTTATTTACTTATTATAATCTTTAATTAAAATTTATAAAATATATACATTTAAATTATTATAAAACTAGTCTTAAACTCAGTCTTAAACTAGTTATAAGACTAATTATTAAAGATCAGATTATGGGTTCTGATAATAAGATTTATAAATCATAAAACTGAAACTGACTAAGATAGACTTTTTAATCCTATCTTTTTCTCAATATTTTTTTATTAATTTTTTTTAATTTTATAATTTTTTTTTAATTTTTTTTTTTTAACTTTTTGATCTTTATTTTATTTTGATATTATTTTTTTATTTTATTTTTATTATATTTTTTTTTTTCTGATCTATATTTTTTTTAATATTATTTTTCTTATTATTTTCTTCCTCTTTGATCTTTTATTTTAGTTTCATTATTTTATTTTTTTTTTAATTTTTTTATTTTAGTATTATTTTTTTTTAGTTTTAAATTTTTGTTCCTTATTTTTTTCTTTTTTTCATTCTTTAGTTCTTTCATTTTTTGATCCTTTTATTCATTTAGTTCTTTCATTTTTTGGTTCTTTAGTTCTTTCATTTAGTTCTTTTATTTTTTAGTTCTATAATTCTTTAGTTTTTTAGTTTTTTCATTTGATTCTTTAGTTCTTTTATTTAGTATTGAAAAGTAAAGATAAGATTTTTATATATATACAAATTATGCATTCACGTGATTATAAAATTCTAAACTTTGAAATTGAATTAGATTATAATAACTAAAAGAAAAATATAAATGAATGTAAAATAATAATTAGTAAATAAATACTTATACATATACTAAATAATTCTATTCTTAAACTTCTTAAAGTATTATAGATTTTAAGCAAAATTGAGAAAAAAATTAAATAATGACTTAAATGATAATTCAGTTAATGATAATAATGATAAAGTTTTATTCAAAATCTAAATATTGAGAACTGATCTATAAATTAAAGACCTAACATAAATATATTCTTAGGTTATATTATTTGTTAAATATATATAAAGAAAGATAATATAATGAATAACATTAGTAATTCCCTTTAAAATTTGAAGAATTTTTTATTGATCAATACAATTTTATCATTTCATTTAATAAAGAAAATAATTTACTTGAGAGATTATTTAAAAATAATTATTATTATGTAATTAAATATTAATAACATTTTAATCTCATTAAATTAATAATTTATAATTACTCTTTTTATATATATATATTGTCACTGTGAAATTCTTCAACTCAGGGTAATCATGTTATCAAGTCTCTACTCGCTACTCGAAATTTCTAACTGCGGTCTGCTGCGGTTAAGATATTAGAATCTGCCTAACTCTTAACTTTACCAAATTTACGCGTTAGAATTAAACTAATCTATCAAGTATGAAGACTTGAAAGATGAGATTATGAACAATTTAATTAAAGAATTCAGATGATGAACTCAATTACAAATAATGTGTAGAGATCACGTCAGACTATATGAAGATACGGAGAGGTAAAAAGATATAAGTTTTGAATGATTCCTTTATTAATATTGAAATTTGTATTCATAAAAGAGTTTATAAATCAGGATTCTAAAAACTTATATATAATATCTCAGGAAAATTCAGAAATTTTACTATGTATTTTACCTAAAGTTTTTCCTATTAGTTTTACCTTAATATAGTATAGAGATAATTTAAATCATTATAAAATTTACCCTTGTATAAGCATTGAACCTATTTATTTACATTTAACAATGAAACACATTCATTATCTAAACTAGTGTGATTTTGATTATGAAAAATAGAAATAAATTATGCTTGAGTACTGGAATTATTTAAAAGATTATAAATTTGTAATGAATTGCTATCTAATGTAAGCATAGAATTATTATGAAATATAATAGAATTCTTTTCAAGATGATAAACTACTTCTTTAGGAGTTATATGTGCGAATAATTTTCCACCAGCAAGACAATCATTTGTAAAAAATGACCCACCATAAATATCGATAAACAATGTAACTGAAATATATAATAATAAGTTAATATTATCTACACTATGTGAAATAAATGAATGTTTTCTACTGATACTTTTATACATTGCTAATACTCTTCCTAAGCATAATTTTTGATTGAAAAAAATAATTAAGAATCCATCTACTTCTAAAGGATTATTTTGTGAAATATTAGCGCAACCAATATCTAAATAAATTTAAAAATATATTTGTGAATGATAATTTGAATAAATTTGTCTTAAATTATAAAATTTTTTACTTTTACCTTTTAATTCAGATTGGTTTGTTAAATTGGAAATATCTTCTATTCTTTTTCTTTCTAGCCACCGTTTGTTCCTATTACGAATTATTTGATTACTGGAATTATTACTATTTAAATGTGTTATTAAATGATTTGCGGTATTACTATCAATTCGATCATTAGAATTATTTTCTAGATTAATTCCCAGTTTTTGATTAATTCCACGAACACAATCTGACTTTGAATATGCTTCATGTGATTTTTGAATTGACAATATTTGTTAAATATCAATAGTACCATCATTTCTAAAAATTGATTCTTCTGGTTCATAATCTGGTATTCTAATATTTATTGACCCGTTATTTTCTAAAATATATTGAATTTCTGTGGATTTGGTAGATTTAAATTTTCACGTTCATTATTATTCTCATTTATTTCACTTTCTTCATTATCTTTTCCAATATCATTTTCATGCTCTTCATCTAGAATTTCATTTAAAGTTTCATCCAATTTAAATAGTCTTAAAATCTCTAAAGCAGCGTTCTCAAAATTGTAAGTTTGTTCTTCAGGCATATCTGATTCATTATTTTTAACATTCTCATCAGAATAATATGAATGTAATGTAATATCAAAAGTAGGATCAGAAATTTTTTGGATTTGTTGCTTAATTTTGAGAAAATTCATAAATGAAGCTGCATTTGAATATGCTATTCTAATAGCATCACCAATATCATCATCGCTTGGCCATTGTCTTAATAATTCAATTTCATTTGCAAGCAAATAGGCCTATCAATATCATAAATATATCCTAATAAATAAATGATAAATTTTTATTAAATCATAAAATAATATAACATAATACAACTTGATTTTATATACAGTATACCTTGTGCAGATGTTTTTTCTTGATTATTGGTCAAATTTTCAAGCCGTAAAAGTTTATCTTTATACATTACTCTATTTATTATTTTGTAAAATTCATAATAAGTGAAATCTGGCACAATTTGCCTCACCAGTCCAAATACATGTTCAATAGCTTCAGTTCTATGTTCCCATGGAAAAAATGGAAAATTCAGATAAAAATCTCGATATGCAATTATTAATAAAACCATTGATTCAGCCAAACTAATAAAAATTTTCCAACTTTGTATAGAAATACAACTTTTTGAAAAAGAATACCATTTTCCAGAATGAAGATTGTTACATTTATCTAAGTATTCTTTCCACATTATTAAAAAAAAATAAGCTCTCATTACCATAATAATACGCGTTTTATGAGAAATAAAACGATTTAAGTATGCATCAAATAATTCACCTAATAAATTAAGAAATATTAATATAATTATAATAGATAAAAATAATTTTAATATTAAAAACTTACCAATAAAAATAGATAAACAAATAAACCTAATTTATCAGAATTAGTAATTCTATTCTTTTGACATTGAGTTAAAACTGTTGAGCTAAAAAATCTATAAACCGCACCATCATCTTGTTTATTCACATTAATAACATCTCTTATAAACAAAGCAGAGTTTTCATCTTTTGCAATAGCTAGTATTTGATCGTATTGAACAGTATCTTTACCAAGTACTAATAATCGTGCTCTACTATATACATTGTTTCTACCATTCTTTTTTGCATGTTTTGGGTCTTGAACCCAGATTATTGGTCTATTACTATAAATTGGTGCTGAAAAATTAATATTGTAAAATTCTTTATACTGCAAAAAATCAGTTGCTTGATTTCCTTTCATTAATTCTATTTGTACATTAAACTCACTAGCTGCTCCATCAGATGCAACACTAATTAACTTCAAATTAGCCTATATTGTCATATTAATTAATTTGTATAACAAATCGTATATTTCATTTGCAGTATTGTTTCTTTTAGTAGGTAATAAAGTAATTATGATAGGAGGAATTTGTGTAATTGGAATCTAAAAAGGATTAATTAGTAAATAAAATAAAGAATAAAAAATTTATTTATATAAATAATTTCTTACTTTTAATAAAATGCAATGAACTTGTGAGACAATTTCATTTTTTTCCCGAATATTTTTAATTATCTCATGTATATTACTATATGTTTGAACATGTAATTCTTCAAAAGGCGTTGTAGATCTAATAATGTAACCTAGTTCTTGAGAATATGTTAATTTAGATTGAACTTTTGTACAATCGGTCATTGCTACCACTGGACCATCCCAACTTAAAGCATTCACAGCCCTAGCAAATCTAGCAACATTTTTATAAACTAAATTTGGATTTGTTAATTTATCTTCATCCTTAGTTCGCAAATATCTAATAAAATAAAATGTAAATTTAATAAATTTTTGCAAGTTTTTTATATTATAGTAATAAAATAATACCTAATTGATTGTAAATCCATTCCAGCAAATAAATTTTTAAAAATTTGATATTCTTTACTGCTATCTGATAATAAACTAAAAAAATGATGTAAATGCTCTGAATATCTTAAACCTCTTTTACTTTTTCCTTTCTCTTCAATATCCTTTATCTGTAACATTAATTGAGCTAAATCACAAAAAGTTTTATCATTACTAAACTTCCCACTTCTTTCATATTCTGCTAATTGAATCCATATATCTGATTCTTTATTTTTTACAGATCCAAATAAATCTTGAAAGTCCAGATTTTGTAATAGTTTAACCAAAGCATTATTATTTAACTAATGTTTAAGAATAAATTTAGCAGTTTCAGAAGTTGCTCGTTTCTATAAAATGTTAATTTTATCAATATTGATTTAATATAATATAAAAAAACAAAAATTAAATATTACATACCGCATCCAGTGCAGTTAGTAATTTTTTATATGTATTTAATTTATTACAATTATTACAAATTTGAGGTATATTAATAGTAAATGACTCACATTTAGTACTTTTAATAGATAATGTCTCCTTTTCTACAATCCATTTAGCATTCATTCGCAAAGTGGTTTTTAATAATTAACATTCATCTGAAATTAACTTAGAGTAAGAAAATTTGGAGTTTTTTGAAAATTTAGCTGGAAATAATTGCTTTGCTATTACAAAATCACTTTTTGAATCACTAAATTCAGCTGGAGTTTTAAGCACATATTGTCTAATTTTTTCATGAGTTAAACCAATACAAGCTTTTGCTTTAGCTTTATTTTGAGAATTTTTATTAGATGATCCTGAAAAATATTTTAATACATTAATTTGTTTTTTGTTTTTCATTAATATTTATTATGTGTTACATAGGTGATCAAATTTTTGCTCTATATGCTCGATCCAATATTATTATCTTTCCACATTGACATCTGACTTGTTTTGGTGTTATTAGTCTTAAAAAGAATTTATTCCAGCGTAATTTCTTTTCTTCTTCATAAATATTAGGAGGAAAACAACTAAATCATTATGCAATTCATATTCTGATTTAGAACTGTTACTTTCATTATCATCACTTTCTGTATCTTCATTATCATTATTTTCTGAGTCATTACTAACAATATCTTCAAATTTTCTTTTATTTGTAATGGTATTTTTAATATCAATTGGTAAAAATCCTAAAAGGGTTTGCTGTACAGTTGCTTTTTGTGTTTTTTTATTGTTATAATTTGAATATCTAGTCAAAATTTTAGAGTTATCACTTTTTTTAAACAGTATAGGAAAGTTTATTATACTTTAAACAGTTGTTTTAGAAGTTTTTTTGATGATTCGACATTCATCTTTTAAGATACAAAATTGATTTTTTTTTAAAAAAGTACGAATTCTTAATATATATATATAAGGTAAATCTGTATATGTAATTTACCCAACTATAGAAAAAAAATAATCATGCATTAAAAAAATTTACCTATATATATTCTTGTGATATTAAAAAAATTTACCTTAAAAAAATTCGACATTTTTTATTTACACTATAAAATTTACCCCTGATTATTTTATAAGTTTTGCAAATTTTTTATATGAAAATTACCCTTAAATTTACCTGGAACCTCATATATGAGTTTCTGGGATCCTGAATCTATGTAAGTCACCAGCAAGCAATTCTTACCAAAATCTGTTTATATAATTTTCTACTTTGCTCACTAACCAATAAATAATTATAAGCTCAAGGTTTGGAAATCGTCAAAATATATGCATATATAAAGAAGGGAAATCGATAAATGAAGGATCATATGTTTATGAGATACTTGCATCATTATTAAATATAGTGATGAGTGATTTATCAGAAAACCTGATAGCATAGGACATATGGTAGGCTTAGCTCAAAAAGTTTCATTACTCCACTATCATATTTGCTATAATTAATATTTTCTAAATTAAGGGATGAAGAAGGGAGTTCAGCTAGTGCTATACGAAAAAGTTCTCATAAAGTTGCCTAAAGAGCTGATTATATGATAGTAGTCCAGTTCAGAAAAAATGCTGAACTTGAAATTGTTTATCTTGAGACTAGTAGATCTAATTCCAGTCAAGATAAATGGGATCGTGATCACAAAAAATTAATACGTTTTTCTAAAAATTTTATTAATACTATGAGAAATATAAAAAACTTTAAAAAGATATTTCTAGTGGAGTGTCAAACCTTAGGCAGATTGCAAGGGGATCATCTTCTGGCCTAGTAAGATTAAATATAATAAATTCACCTTTTCGAAGGTAGCTATTAATACTATAGATGCATTTTTCATATCATCAGTATAACGACCGGCTATTCTGAACACATCTTGATAGCTACTATCTCCGTTAAAGATCACTAAATGGAAGATATTTTCATGAATAATAATAGGAACTTTATAATAGCGTTGAGTTATGTAAATGGATGAAATGTTTCTATGTCACTGATGAGTAAAGAAAGGGATAATTTGATTTTTTATATACTCTGAGATGACACATAAGTCCTCAAAAATAATAACAGTGCTCTTTTCTAGTAAGAATGATTTTACATTTGGAATCCTTTCAGGAGAAATATAGCTGAACTGAATATTTTTATAATATGGTACTTTGGGATCCTTTGCAATTATTCCATACATATATTTGACGAATGCCCATTTTGGCTCATCAGGATAGTAACCACAAACTATCAAATCATCGCATCTAATATATCTAGACACCTTTTGTCTTTTGTATATATGTTCACTTTATCTTCAAATAAAAGGTTCGCAAGTAAATTAGTCTTACCTGTACCACTTCTCTCTGTAATCAGCAAGCAAATGGTTATGACATTGCTGGATGCTCAACATTTCAGGATGATTCGTGCTTTGTGGCCTCATTCATATCTATAAGGTAAAGTTTCATAGGAGATAGTTCCGTCTTTTGGTTTTTCTCTGTATCAGATCGGAAGTCCATAACTCTGATTTTTATTTAAGAGTATTGTATAATTCAAAAGATTTTTTTCGTAGACAGAATATTGGTTACTTTTTTTCTGTGAATTCTACTATTTCCTAACCATAAATCATATGATTGCAATCAGTAGTAAAACAAGTATGGAATATGTTACCATCAGCGTTAATAGAGAACTTGTAATAACAGGAATAGTCATTAATGCTAGAGACATTTCTTGGAATAATGGTACTGCTATTGTATCACCCGATTTCAAAGGAATCCCCCTCTTGAAATTATTTGGGATAAAGTATTTTCATCTATTAACTTTAATCACCCTGAAGACAGAATATCTATTTCCCATTTATATATACTATCTGATAACTCTTTTCTTTTTTCATATATTCTATTTCATAATTTTTTGAATTAATATCCTCCTTTACTTGATCTAATTCAAGCCTAAAAGAATCGATCTCTTTGGGATCAGATGAGCTTATTTGGACCAGTCCCTCTATCACTCTTCCTATTATATTTAAATCTTAATATATACACTCTAGATCTATATCCTCTAATTTATCTTCTAATTGCGTATTTTAGTTTCAAGAAAAAGAATCTGAACTTTGTTAGCGAATGAAGCTTTCTGAACTAAAGTTAGCTTTCTCTTGAGCGATTTGATTTCAGCAGTATATTTGGCTTCAAGCTCACTATTAGCTATATTCAGCTGACTAAACTTATTATTAAAATCTGAATAGATATAATTAAAATCTTTCACTTATTTTAAATATATATCCTGCAGGTCTTTATAATCATTAACAATATTAGAAACAGTTTTAATGTTATTGCGCAATGCTTTCTCAAGTTCTGATTCACAGATGCTACCAAATCGATGGCTTAAGAGGATGTGTTTACTTAATGAACCTTCAACCACTCCTCTATTCTCGATATCTCTTAAGGTATGCGCATTAAACATAATTTTTTCAGCTTGGTCATTAGTATACTAAAAAATATATAAGCGAATTTTTGAGACCACACGATCCTGAAAATACTTTTATTTTTTTATGGATACTAGCATATTACTGATACTACAATATTACTGATATTATCATATTACTGATACTATTACTGATACTATTGATACTATAATATTACTGATATTAGCATAGTACTGATAGTATCATATTACTGATACTAGCATAATACTGATATTAGCATAATATTAATATTTTTTATACATTTTTATTTATAGTGAAAAAAATCTCTAGCGATTAGCTACTAATATGATCATACCCTAGCTTAAAACACATATTAGTTCCAGGGTTAGTTACTTGTTTCTTGCAGATTATAAAGATATTATACAATATCGTAATATGAAGTCTAAACCTTTAGCTCAGCTAAGTAAAATATAATATATCGAATAGTCGCTTATATCAAATTTGGAGAGAACAAGAGTTTAATAGGATTCAATGGAATGATTTAGCAGTCGCTCTATGTACGAATATTATAGATAAGCAGAATGAGAAGCAGGTTCTACTCTGAGCTGAAAGAAATCTTCAAAATAAATATGATTCTGCCTTTACAATATTAGAAAATAAGATACATGATACTGAAATTAGCAAATATACTGATTCAGTTTCTGAAGAAAATGTAGGCAGTAAGGCAAAAAAACTGGAGTAAAGAAGCGATCCCAAAGGGTCAAGCAATGTTTAGAACAAAAAAAGAAATTATTTCGCCTACTGAATCTTCTGAAGATATCTTAGATTTGTATAAGAGAACTGATAATATTTTAGAAAAAATTAAAGCAAGAGGTCATCCTCTTATTTCCAAATAGTTATTTATCTTATTTAATCTGATTACGTAAACTATTATAGTATCCTATGATTTCCAAATTTGATTAAATACTAGAAAATAATACCTTTTCAAGCTCTTTCATATGGACTGTCATATCTTCAGATTCATACAATTTATGCATTTTTTTTAAGTCCTTCTTATTAGTCAGGCTAAAAGAGATAACAGAAACTTGAGAGCTGAGAGGCACTTCACATAATGATTTCTGATCCTCTTTTGGCAGATCTTTGACTACTGAAGCCTTACTAAAAGTTAGGATAACATATGCCTTTTCATGTAACTTCATTCAGAATTAGTTTTTATTTGGGTCGAGGACACCTTGAACTTTCTTAATCCATGTCATACCTATACATAACATTAGTTCAGATTCTCCATTATCAATACGAGTAAAATTTCCAGTAGCTGTGACAGTTTTATCATCCTTATCCTTTATACTGATTAGTACATTTGTAAACCATTCCAATGATTTAGTAATGTGTTTGGAATTACCTTTTATTGTGAAGTCAGATGGCTTATCAGCTTTCCACCCAATGGCATTAATTGTTGCATCATTCGCTTTTCTGAACTTGCTCGCATTATCTAAAAAAGAATTAGAGATCGTTAAATCATCTATTTTAGCATTCAGATATTGTAATGATGAAAACTACTTATCAGATTTTGATTCTTTCTCCTGAATCATATGAGACTGACATATTTTTCACATTACCGGTAAAAGTTTTGGAAATAATTCATCATATGTTTTCAGCTGGCTGGACTTTAGAAGTAACTTATCATTTAGTGGTAGTTTTTTTTTCAGGTGTATAATATCACACATTTTCTACTTTATCATAACTATCTTTCTCATTATTAGAATCTGAAGGCGTGTATTAGGATTGTGTAGGTGAAAGTTGAGGATAATAACGTTAGGTAAAATTTGATTTAGCTATAGGATTTAATCTAGGACAATTATTTTTCTTATGCCCTTCCTGTCCACAATTACTACAATAAAAAGGCTTTCAAGATTGATCATTAAGCGACATTCTTCCTAATTGATTACTTAATTGACCTACAGAATCTACAACACTACCTACAGTGTTCGCAACTTTACCTACTATACTTTTCAATCTATCTATTTTTGCTGAACGTAATTTTTCTGGTTTATATGATATAAGAGGTCCATCAAAAAAATTATTACTTTCATATGAATCAAGTAATTGCTTCATGTTTTTAGAAGGAATCAGTAGAGGGGTTTTCTTGCTTTGCTAAGCCATCTGTGCTTAAAATTCAGCTTTCTGGTTTTCTAATAAAGTTTGATATTCAGTTTTTTGTTGAGCTAATGCGTTTTAAATTGCTTTTTGCATATCTTCTAAAGAAATTCCTTGCTATTGAGGAGCTGAAATAGGCGAGGATTCATATATTTTCTAAGATGCTCGATTAGATACTAGCGGATTTAATATTTTATCTCTTTTATATCTAGCTATTTGGCGTAACTCTATTTCATAAAGCTTTTAACTAATTCATCTAATGGTGAATGTTCGCCAATATCCTCAGCTTTTTCAAGCTATGGCAGTGAAAGGACATCTAAGAACTTTCTATGTAATTCTTTAGGCCTATAGTTGGCTTGTCTACCTATTCATACTATTTTCTATATAATTCATTTATAGTCATGTCTCCCTTCGTAATTGTTTCATACATCATATTACGAAGCTCCTCTTTCACTGTAGGAAAATGCGTTTTTAGCCACTATATGGCTTGATCAAAATGAATACCAGCTACAACCACCGTAGTATCATTGTTAGCATTTGATGTATTAACAATAATGTTAATAGAATAACCACCAGCTATGCGTCAATATTCATCCCAAAGACTTTTTACAACTCTCAACTTGACTATTGCAGTTCTTGGTTGGCCAAAAGCTTCATTCAATGCTTGATTTCCTATTTAACCTGCATTTTGCTCATTTACAGCTACTAAGTTAGCCTGTCCTGTATTATCAAATAAGTTCGCTAATTTCCAATTCTGCTTTGTAGTAATCTCTTCATTAAACTATTCTAAAGTTTTTCTTCTCATACATCCTCTCAAATACCCTATTGCCTGATCTCTTCCTATTACTAGAGCTCCTACATTATCTGCTAGATCTACACCTTAATTTTGCAAGTATAATCTAAGTTTTGCAAGAAAATCAGGGATATTATCACCCCAGTCATAAAATGGTTGTGGTATTCCTACTATGTTTATTTGATTTAGTGAATTATTCTATAGCACTAAAATTTGTCTCTGTAAATTTAAAATATTCTGGTCTCTTTGCCTAATCACTAGCTGAAAAACAAACTTTTTACGTAGCAATTCACCAATGCGGACTTGTTTTCTTGCCATATTACCTATCATTCTATTTATCTAGTTTTGAGCATTAGTTTGATATTGATGAAAATCAGCAATAGCCTTTTGTTTTACCCCTTTAGCAAGTTGCCTTTGTATAATTTCATTATCACGTTCAGCTTCTGTATCATATCATCTTCTCTGCTTCTGGATTATATCCTGATGCAGATTATTTTCTTTTTGACGAATTTGCCTTGTTGCCTTTTTTATTTGATCTACAGTAATGGTCATAAGTATCCAACTGCCTCTAACTCTGGCTACAAGTAAGTAAATTCAAAATTTTTTTTTTATTTAAAAAATACATAACTAACTAACTAAAATTAATACATTGTGTAGTCACCATCTGACTCTATAAG
>CAJVPQ010001963.1:0-15560 GCA_910591825.1 Funneliformis caledonium
AAAATACTCTTATTATAGCGAATTGGCCAATCAAATCTCTTAAAATCTTCACTATAGCCTTATAGCGAAATTGAGGTCTAGGATATAGAGTTCATTATAACAAGAGTTGACTGTATAGTTAAAATATTTCTCTGAATCAGTCAGTCAAACTAGTTAAACAATTGTAACTTTTGTCCCATCTCTTAATCTTAATATAGAACTTTTTGTAGATGATAGGGTCCTAAAGGGATCTAGTAAGTTATTTTGTTTTACATACTGAGACAAGATAAATATTTTGCTTATGTTGCTTTTAGATTCTAATGATTGATAAGAAGTTGGTAGAATCATTTTTTGTCTAGCAGGTGAAATATAAGCTAACTCAAAATTTAGAGCACTTGGCATAGTATTTTCTGCTATAGTTACTTTAGCTTATGTATAAGCTTCATAGAGAATTGTATAAGTATCATAATCATATAATATCAATGCTAATTTATCCTTTTTTGAATATGAGGTAGATGGGGAGAAAAGCTCTAAACGAAGATGATTAATTTTAACCTCTTCTTATAATATATATTATTTATATTATCAGATCTGAAATTCCCTTCTATCAATAGATTTGAGAATTTCATTTCTTCTTACATATTCATTTGAAATAGTATTTCTGAAAATATATCTTTTTAAGTGGTTATCATGATAAAGATGGATGCTATAATTATATCTAGATATGAAAACTAAGAAGTCACATATACTACAATATATATAATTTGTTGGATGACCATAGACTTTATCATTTTCATAAAACTTATATCTATTCTTAGAAAGGATTCTTGGATTCTCTTCAAGTATTTTTCTAAATAGATTACAGATACAAGAGCACTACATTTCTGGCATTTCATGATCATATTGTTTATCTAAAAGATATAATGCTTCTAATATTCTTCTATATTCTTCAAAGTTTACATTACTATAACCTACAGAAACTAGCTTATATTAGGCTCTACTATTTAAATTCATAATATTATTTTAGTAAATTATAACAGATTATAATGATTTTATAATGTTTTAGCAATTTTAGCTGATTTAGCAATATTATACTATAATAAAATTATATTCATTTTTATTCGATTATTCGGGTAAAAACAGATTCATAATTTTTTCTCTAATATTATAATTTGGTTAAATTAAACCTGATTACTATAGACAGCTAAATTATGCACAGCTAAAGCTTAAATGTGTGTTACATGTGATTCTCCCTAGTTTTCTTCCAGTTTCTTAAAAGTTTTAGGAGAGTTCCAGGAGCTGGCTAGTTTCTATAAATCATGAGATAATTGGCCAATCATATTTCACCTCTCTTAATCTATTGATAGCTAAGCCACTATTATTATTTGATTAATCATTATATTGATCAAATTAATTTGCCTTGAAATGATCTAACATATCACTTGATATTGTTTTATAATACAGATCCTTAGAAAATCTTCTTGTTATGTAAAAAAAAATCAATTATAGAGTTCTCTGACTCCCAGCTTCGCATTCTCATTGACAAATGAAAATAAAGAAATGCCAAGTATTATGCTATTACAAATAAGAAGAAATATCTCTTTTGGGATAATATTGCTAGTAAACTAAATGAACAAGAAATACACACTATTTCACCAGCGAGGGCTGTCATAAAAAATTTCTATATCTCACAAAGGCTTTTTACATAAAGAGTACTCACCTTTTCTGATATAATATGTATTGATATTAATTCAACTAGCTGATTATTTATGAGTTCTCAACAAAGTTCTAGCTAAAACCAGATAATTGACCGAAGGTGCTAAGGTATTTTTCGAGAAGAAGGCCTTAAGCCTAAGACTTTTCACTATTTTTTTTATTTACTAGAATTACCATTTGAATAAACATACAATGAAAGTGTTAAGAGATCAAGTAAAACAAGTTCGTCATCAACATCACTATATATAGAGGCGTCTACAGATTTCTAACTAATCTTTAGACATGAAGTTTTGACAGATGAAAAATCAAGTTGTTCTTCAGTAAGGAATCATCAGCTATTGCATAATCTGGAGAAATATCTGCAGTTTTTAGGTCTGTAACACCTTTTTTTCATATGCGATTATTATTAATGTTATGATAGTGATATAACAAGACTGTTTACGAACTCTTCACATGATAGTCTTTTGCTTTTATTGTAATAGTATATACTATATATGATCAATAGAACTTCTGAATAGAAATCGCTTTCTTTTTATAGTTTCATAAGTTTTTATCAAGTGAAATGCCCAATCCTTTTAGGAAAAGATTAGATAAATAACAATTATTAATAAAAATATATGTAGTAAATAGGCTCCCATAATGACAAGTCTAGATATTATCAAAGCAGGTTTTATATTCTCCTTGTATTATATAGATAACCTATCTATATGCAGGAATTTTTTTGCATTAATCCTTTATATTTAATACAAGTATTTCTTCAATATTTGATTTCTAAAAATTTGCAATAAAAATTGACATTCCTGATATCTTTGATGGTCTGGTAATTAAACATGATAATATTAACTATTAAAGTGAATGCTATCAGTATGCATTAAGCTCATACTTGGTGGAGAATATCATTTGACTGATAGCAATTATAAAGGCAAAAAATGGCAATGACATGATCAAAGCCATCAATTATGCGAAAGAAAACAAAATTGCTGTAGTTGTGCATACAGGAGATCATCATTATAGTAGTGCGTCATCCATAAATGGAAAAAACATTCAACTCGATTTATCCCAAATATACAAGGATTTTCACTGGAATGACAAAAAGAATTTCACGTTGATGACGTTCAGTGTCAGCTTCTCATTGGAAGATTTTAATATCACATTCAAGGAAAAAGGTTAATTTGTATTATATGGTCAATGTAAGTATGTCAATTTGGGTAGACATATCTAAACTGGAGGATACAGTCAGTTAACCAAAAGTTTTGGGCTCCTCTCAGATTATGTCAAAAAATTTCGCATTATTACCGCCAATGGTCAAATGCAATAGGTTGACTCCAATAACAAGGATTTGTTTTTTGCTGTGTTAGGTGAGAGTCCTGGAAATTTTAGGGTACTTACCTATGTCATGCTTAACGTCCTCAGAGACAATAACCACCTGAATTCTCGTGATCTTAAAGTCTTATGCCTATATACTCAGAAACGTTTCATGAAATTGTTAGATATAATGGTGAAAATGGGCGATAATAAAAATTTTCCAGCTGATTACGACTATTGTATTTTAGTGATGATAGATCAGCCATATCTTACAACTTCTAAGTCAACCTACAACCAGAGATTTAATTTCAGAGAAATTGATCTAACTGATCTAATTGTTAAGCAACAAGAAGATGGGATCTTTCTAATCATCATTTTCATACAGTTAGCCAATCTAAGAAGATATCAGTAAAATTACAATCCAGATTTCATTAACAATATTCTAAATGAAACTAGCAAAAATAAAGAAGACGATTATGATAAAGAATTAGTCGAAATCATACTCAACCACCTGGATCTAACATCAATGTCTGTGTTGACAAGTGACTGGATTATTCCAATTGAACGAAAGTTTAACCTTCTGTATATCAAGTATGTATACTCATCCAATTTCAGTTTTCAGACGCTCATGAAAAATAACTAGACGTATTGGGTTTCTAATTAAATCACTATTGGATGTAGTCTAGAGTTGAATTTGTCAGCACAATTTCAGTATTTTGGTGGCGAAAACTCGCAATTTTTTTAAAATACCAACTCAAAATTTTTCAAAGACAGAAATTATCTCATGTCGTTCAGTTAGCAAGACACGTTTCTTAGCTACACGATGAATGCATTTTACTATAAACATGATTTTGTGGAATCATAGACGAAATTGAACGATTACGAAATTAAACGTTCAAATTCTAGTTTTTGTATATATGACCGTCATATTTTGTGAGGTTCCTATGATTTGAACTTGAGGACCAATTGGCAGTATTATTATGATCAAGAAGATAAGTACATATGTCTATGCAGAATCAAGAAAAATTACGATCTATCGGGCGTGTTTACTCTGAACAGATTTTGCATTGGTCTTTTAGTTTTCAAAAATATAATACAGCCTAAAATCAAGCCAGCTGGTTCGAAGACCACAAAGGAAGAAGTCGCCTCTGTTAAACTCCAACTGAGAGCGGAAGAAAATTTCAAAAAATGATGTTGATGAAAAGGAAAGCTGGCAAACCTGTTTGTCTGCGAGATATCTAGCGTACTTAAAAAGAGAGAAAAATATATTGAACATTAAATATAGTAACTTTACGGAATATAGTAATTTTCAGAATAGTAAACTAACACAATATTTTATATGGAGTTCTTAGTTTTGTGTTATATTTCTCTAACATTTTCTGAAAAAATAATAAAGTTTTGCATATATATTAGGATTAAGAAAAAATTAATTTGCATTTCAAGGCGCAATAGATTACAAAATTTATATTTGTAAATGTGTTATTATTCAAAGTAAAGATATTTATTATATTTTTTTGTAAAGTAAGAAACAATAGAGTAGCAGGATATTTCAAGAGAGGAAAGGCATGCCTACTTAATAAGCCTGCTGAGCCCTAATCCATATATTGGCAGTTTCTTTCCTGCTACTCTATACCACCATCTAAGTTATTATTAAGTTTGCTATCTACTTAATAAATTGTGTCTTAGATACAGTATTAGAGATTATCTTAAATAAAGGTATAAAATGGGAATCATACACATAATAGCGCTATTATGTATTTTTTTAAATGAAAGTATAAATCAGGAATCATTTAGTTTACTATCATGAGAGTTAATAATCAACTGAATAACACATGTATAGATTTATATTTACATTTGCAAAACGCACACATTTTAAAAATCAATCAAAACATTTTTTATTGAAAAGTAATATATGAGAAAGGACCGGCCAACTATGTAAAAAAAAATGAAACTAATAAAAGATATTGGAGTAGCAAGTTGTTTTAAGGGAGGAATTTTGCCAAACTCCAACCCATATAATGGCAATTCCTTTCTCACTACTCCGTATTATTATTAAAATTAGCTACCCATGCATTTATCTGATTAATTGTGCTAACTTTACTACCACTAACACCATTATAAAAATTTTTCACTATTGAAATCTTAATATTTCCTCTAAGACTATGAATATCAACTATTACCAAGAAGCACATTTCATCAAAAGTATAATTCCTCACCTTTATAAATCGATCAAAGTGTTGTTTAAAGTGAATTTTAATGTCTGAAGTAATATCTAAAATTCCAGATAAATTGGAACTTCCAGAAGAAGAGCTTGGAGACGAATTACTTGAAGAGCCTCGTGAATTAGTTTTAGATTCATTGATCAAATTAGCTTCAGATTCATTGGACACACTTAGTTGATCAAAATCGGATCTTTGAACTACTACGTAATGTTGATTTATTTTGTTTTAAAGATCTTTGATAACAACATTAATTCTGCTATAATAGAATAATGTAAAAAGGATAGCCACATCTAGAAATTCCACTATGCTAAGTTTAAAAAGAATATAAGATCAATATTGTGAGAAAAAAAATATTTCACCTCAAATAACTATAGAAAGATAATGTTATAAATGAAGTTTATAATATAGAGAAAGAAAATGTTAGTATAGATATAATAGTGATGCAGATAATAAAGATGATAACCTCAATATAGTAGAAATAATAACAAATGTTCTGAAACAAATCAAGAAAATAGTGATAATAATAAAGATTTTAGAAATGCTGAGATATTAGTTTATGCGAACACTTTTGCAGAAAGAATAGAATATCAACTATCTTTAAGGTGTATTAAACGTTAGATCTTACTTAGCAGAACAGATATTTCAGAAATCCCTTTGAAGAGTTTATCTGGAATTGAAGAAGAATTAAGCGTGAAATGGCATAATGACATGCAGAAGATAAAATCAAGAGTAATTTATCGTGTAATAAAGTGACAAGGGCGTGCCAATCACAAATAAAGATGAAAACATTGTCGGTGGTGGGACTTTTAGAAAGTTTTTCTATTAACTATCTTATCTATATTGGTCAAAGTTCGTTGGTACTGAATTAATAAAACTACAACTTTTGATTTCCTTTTAGTGAGATTCTATATATCAATATGAAAATTCGAGATATAAAAATATTTTATACATGTAATATCGTATTGGGCTTTTCGTATTTTAAAAAAATAAAAAATAAATCATTTTTTTATATAATAAATTGAAATGATCGTAAATTCACATAAATTCATACATTTGTTATTTTTGCAAGATTGATAAGATCGATCTCCGCAGTGCTTTTATTTCATAAATTAATAATTTTATTAGATACTTTTTTTTCTTAATTCTTTTTTTTTTTTCCTTCGTTTTGACCGGTAACATCTTGGCTTCGAAGTTTGGCCTTTGATGCTATTAAGTTTTTGTATACTCTTAAATTAAGTCAAGATGAATACTTATAAGCAGGGTTGGGAAATTTGTATGTACTAGGCAAATTTTGACCTTGTACTTGTACTGTACTGTACTAAATTTTATATTAATTATTATGTGTACTAACTGTACTAAACTGTACTAAGCTGTACTAACTGTACTAATTTCCCAACCCTGCTTATAAGATTATTTTTTTTCTTTTGACACCAATTTAACCAAATCTTTTTTTATGGTTTTAAAAAATAAATAAAATAAAATGAACGAAACAAGACACGTTTCCAAATAAATTGGATTATAAATATATCGAGCATGCAATTTTTTTTATTGTACATAATTTATCTACTTATTATTAAATTAAAAATAATTGAGAGCAAAAAAAAAAAAAAAAATTTCAAAGAATCATTAATAACGAGTCTACCAAAAGTTTTCCGGCCTGATCTGGTGTCATTTTGCATTGATTCCAAACTCTAACCATCTCTCTACATGTAGAAGGCATTTCCAAATTTGGTAACAACATACCATTGGAAATTGAACCTATCGGATTAGTCTCAAACAAAGCTTGCTTTAGAAAATATCTAACGGAAAGAATTAAATCTGATTCGGCATCTGAAAGTTTAGCATTAAACAACGGATATTGTTTCAAATTTATTTGTACATGCCACCCACCAACAATACCATTATCTAATTTATTCGCAAAGAAAGCGAGGATCACATCACCAATATTATTTTTGGTTGTTAAAGGTCCGATCATACAAGTTATATGTTCTGCAACGTGAGATTTTCCATAATCTACGGCCAACAACTTTCCGGCGCATAACGAATAACATCGATGTTCACCACTATTGATAATTAATGGAAAGAATAGTGATGATTTGGATAGAAATGCCTTTGCTAATTTGGAATGAAATATTGGGGAAAGCATAGTGGCTGTTTCGGTACATCCGTAAATTCCTGAAAAACGTAACCTCCTCGCGTCTTCCGAATTATATGTTGCAACTGTTGTGAAGTGTCCAATAGAGTTTCCTAATCCTTCAGTCCAGGTACTATTTTTGACGGTTCTAAACTTTTGTGCCAAAAAAACGGCATCTGGTAATGTTGGGTTATTCCTATCACGAGAATGGGTCCATATAGGTTTGGCAGGTTTTACGAATTCGATGTAACAATATTCAGTATCCCCTTTGGTTATTAGTTGATCGGTTTCGGGATGAAGTATTTTATGTATGACACCAATGTCCTTTTCTAGTGTTTCTATCATGATAGGTTTTGGTGGAAGAGACTGAGCAGAGAATTCAATTGTATGATGTCGGTCATAATCTTTTGGGCAATATCTGAAGACACGATTGTCTTGATTTGGAGAAACAGAAAACAAATTTTGATGAAAAGCCGCTGTCAATAAGATGGTCAGTAATGTAACATTCGGTTCCCTGCTCAGCCGAACCGGCCTGTTAGATATTTCATATGCTCTATCAAATACATTCATCCAAGGATTTAAAGATGTCCGTATATTATTTGCTACTTGATGAACTGGAATGCCTGCCTTTGCATGATATCTTGGGTTGTAAGTATGTAGTTTAGGTGGTTGTTGACTTATATTGTCAATTTCTATCCCATTAGGTAATTCACTTGACGCTGCATTATCTAAAATTCGAATTGCTTGGTCAATATCATTAATCGGGTCGCCTTCAGAACTTTCCTCAGATCCTCCATCTATATCAAAATCATCATCTATCGTATCATCAGTTATAATGACATTTAAACGGTTTCTGCGTATCTTATCTCTTTCGTCCTTGGTTGGTGGCGGACAAATGCCTTGATAAGCTAATGATTCTCGAATTGATATTACCAAGTCTTGTATCTCCCGTATCCAATATAAACTAATAAATTGTTTCTGACACCATGATAGTTCTCTAGACAAATCAAACCTATTGTCATATTGCGTCTTTTCCTCCCAGTATAAATAACCACGTAGATGAGATATTAAATCCGAACCACCCTGTAAAGGATAATCCTCTGGTAAATTTAGAGAAAATCGTTTCATAGCCGCGCTAATCTGTATCTCTTGATGTGGTGGTTGAACAATTACACCTCGATTTTGTAATATCGCTACATTGAAATGATTAAACATTCAATTTAAAAAAATCTCGCTTTGTTTAATTCCAAGTCGAATTGAGAAATACTTACCAGCAATTATTATAGTATCATACAGTGAACCGAAAATTGCCCCATAAACTACTAATAATCCCGAATGAAGATCCAAAGGTAATTGTGCAAGCACTGTACCAAGTCGAGTTACTTCATACTCGTATGAAACAATACTTCCTTGAACCCAATCATCTTCTTCCTTGGCAATTTCCTTAGATACGACAGCTCCGGTAATTTCCAAATCTTCTAATGCATAGTCAACAGCGTTATCGTCCGGAGGATCGATACAGTGTGATAATAATTCGCGTGGATCCCCGAGGTTTGCATAAATGGATCTCAAAAGCAAAGAATTGAGAGGTGTTCTCTTTATTACTGGTTTCCTTTCGTTTCTTAAATTATCATAAAATTGTTTCGGCACGAACCGATAAATCTATAAAGAAATAGGAATATATTCTTAGCAAATGATATTATATTGTTTAGAGATCTAGCATAATGACGTACTACGCCTGGGCCTAGTCTCCCGGCTCTACCCCTTCGTTGTTCAGCACAATCTTTACTTATCCATTGTTCATTCAAACTATAGCACCGTGTTGCCTTGTCGTAATCTACATCTTTACGCAAACAGGTATCGAATATTTTTTTCACATCTGGTACCGTAATCGAACTCTCTGCAACATTAGTTGCCAAAACAATCTAATTATAAGTAATAATAAGTAAATCGATCATCTACAACAGTTGGAAATAAATGATGATTTTTTTTAAAAAAAAACCCCCTACTTTTCTGTAACCACTTAAAGGTCGCTGCATGACCATGCATTGTTCATCGATAGTAACGGTGGAATGTAGTTTAATGATTGTGATATTTGGCAAAAAAGGGTTTGACATCCTAAATCATTATCAAAATTTTTTTTCAAATTGATAGATCCTCGTTTATATAAAGATAGAATCCATGAAATAATAAATACCGTTGCTGCTCATCAAGGAAAGTTAGTTGATCCTCCTAATATGAATAATAGATTCCTTACATGAGAATAATTTCATATTATGTGAAAAAAAAAGATATTTAAATATTACAAAGCATCCTACCACTTCAGCGATTATGGAAATTCCCGGTAAAAAAACAAGAAAAGCATCATCAACTGGTGAATCAACGTGACATCGGAATATCCAACTTATAAAAAGGTCACGACGTTCTTGCATCATAGATGGTTTTTTAGGTTCGCTCAATATGGCTTTCTGTTGCGATTCAGGTATTCCTAACGTCTGGCAAACATCTTCCAGGTAAAAAGCGTCAACCGGAAAATTCTTAACAGGAATGTCAATCCAAGGAATTTGCGACAAACCATCACGCTTAACTTCGAATTCATGAAAATACTTTGTGAATTTTTGCACATTCATGGTAGCCTAATGGAAAAAATATAATCAAGATGGTATGTAAAATTTGACTAGATTACTAACATAAATAACTCGAATTTTTTTATACTCACAGACATAATAATCAGCTTTAATGATGGATTTTCTCTTAATATAACACAAAGATGTGCCAACATTAAATCATCATCAACATTACGCTCATGAATCTTTTAAAAATGGTTTTAACTTTGTTACATACAGAAGGTCAATTAACATAAGATGATATGATTATTGTAAAAGTACCTCGTCCATAATGATATGAGTGTACGAATTTAAATATCGATCCGCTTTTAACATTTCCAATAGAATTCCTGTTGTGACATAACGCAATCTGGTAGATGTAGTATAACCTCCTTTGCCTCCAATATGATATCCGACTTGAACATGCAGTGGCGTTCCACGCTCAGACGCAACGCGATGTGCAAGGGAGGTTGCTGCTATGCGACGCTAAGAAAAAATTACATCACGTTTCAATCCATTACAAAATTGATTTATTGTAATAATAGATAAAAAAAAAATTATTTGATTACCGGTTGTGTACAGATGATATTTACTGGAACACAATTTTGTAAACAATAATCTAATATGTATTGTGGAACTTGTGTTGACTTGGAGCAATTATAATATAAAGTTAGAAGGGCCTTTAAAGAAGTAAATATAAATATAAATAGATCATTAAATTAATTAAGTACCTTTCCACAACCTGTACTTCCACTTAATACAACTACCCTGTTGTCTCGGATAGTATGAATAATATCATCTTTTCGTGATTCAATCGGAAGTTTTGATCGTTTTATTTCTGGAATCCAAGCAGATCCATCATTGATTTGAGATACTGGAGGCGCAAATTCCTTAGTTGAAGGTTTATACTTTTTGATCTTTAGCATTTGAACTGCGAGTTTATGAGAAGTATTTAATGGGCATGGTTGTGTGTTTAAATATTCTTTATCAGAGTGTATAGAAGTTGCGTCATCTTTTGACTTTCTAAGCATGGTAATCTCGCTTTGCTTGCGCTTCAACTCTTCGAGGAAAATTAATGGTTGTTCATCGTCAGAAAACTCGTCAGAATCCAACGATGACGATGAACTGGAACAATCCACCTGCGTAATGGGGTTATAGTACGAAGTTGAAACTATTGAATTATGAAGTTTAGCTGTATTACGAATTGACTCTTTATTATCGATATTCTGTCCTTTAAAAAAATTGCTTTCTTCTGCATCACGATAAGCATGGCTACTTGACTCTTTGGTTATAGCGCTTGAAGATTCTTTATTAGCTGGACTAATATACCATTCTGAATCATTTTCAGCCATAATTTTCAATACGGAGAATTTAATATCCTCGCCTTAAAACGCGTGTATTGTTGTTTATTGAACATCAATAAATAATACGCCTCAAATTGGAAACATGTTCTAATTTGTGATTGGCCCCACAAATTCACCAAATACGATAATCAGTTAATGACAAATCAATGGTATTTAATTAGTAAACTTGGGAAGGAAATACAACATGACAAATCAATCTTATTTGTAAAATGAAAAGAGGAAAAAAAAAAAGAGATTAACTCACGTGATTGATTAATATTAATATGTCTCGAGAATTTTTTTTTTTTTTACTATTAGTGACAAATTTTTGATCTTTCTTAAATACCGTGATTTTCCATTATATTATTTAACAAACTAATGGGATATCATAATACAGAAGAGGCACAACTAATAGGCGTTTCCTCTTATAATGTTCCTTTGAAAACAGATGCAACATATAAACCACCATTAACGAACGGCGTCGCAACTCTCATAAAACGTTCTTCCATTAAAAAAAATTTTACGAACGGACTAACAAATAATTTTAGACATTCACTTCGAGCGTCTGATGTTATTAACACACCCCCAACCACACCACCTTCTTCTAATTTAATAAATAAAAAAAACACAGTTAAAATAGAATGTCAAGTTCGAGCACGCATTCCGACATCTACAGGAGAATTTTTTCTTCACCTTTACAGAAGTGAACTTGATAATAAAGAACACTTAGCAATTGTATATGGCGATGATATTCGAAGTAATAGTTTAGATGCTTCTAGACCGGGAGAAAGTGAAATGGATAGAATCATAAGGGGGGCGTATAAGGGTAGATTAAAGCCTGGTCAAAGGTCAGTTGAAACTAGCAACGCTGATCCCAAGGTTTCTACGGTACAATTTCCGCCGCCGTTAGTTAGGATTCATTCCGAATGCTTCACAGGAGAAACCATTCATAGTGTAAGATGTGATTGCGGAGAACAATTAGATGAAGCCATGCGGCTAATAAAGCTGGAAGGACGTGGGGTTATTATATACTTGAGACAGGAAGGCAGAGGAATTGGTCTTGCGGATAAATTGAGGTGAATATTAATTCCATGGAAAGCTTACAGCCATATAACCGAGACATTTGTATTTTTCATGTATCGTAAATTTTTAATATTTTCTCCTAAAATTTTTTTTTTTTTTCCCTTCTTAGAGCATATAATTTACAGGATATAGGATACGATACTATAAAGGCTAACCACGTTCTCAAGCATCCTGCCGATCTTCGTAATTATGATATTGCAACACAAATTTTTGAAGATCTTAATTTATCCAACGTTCGATTGTTAACGAACAATCCTGACAAAATTGAACAGGTTGAAAATGCGGGAATTAAAGTTATTGAGCGCATTCCGATGGTTCCCATTGCATGGCAAAGTCCCGATCCAAATCACATTGGAAAAGAAATGGATCAATATTTAAAGGTGAAGGTAGAACAAATGAGACATTTATTAAATATACCGGAAGCATTATTACGCTGACAATATTTGGTTACTTTCGGATTTATAGAGCTAATTTGTTTATTAGAAACAACTATTTATAATGATTTTTTGCTTCAGAATTATTAATGTATTTTTAAATATTTAGTTGGTAGAGGGTGATAAAAAAAAACCAACAAAAAAACAGATGCCACAAGAAATCACCTAAATAGATTTTTAATATTTTTTTCAAAATAATATAATGATAATTTGCCTTTTAATGATTTTAAATTTTTATTATTATTGAAAAAAACAAAAAAAATGCTATATTAATTTATGTTATATACACAGATAATTAAGTAAAAAAAAAAAAATTCCTTCTCTATTAAAAATTAAAACTCTAACTCTTTTTATCCGAAGAAAAAATTGTTTTAACGTCTAGAAATATCAGTAATAGGAGCTGCTCTAATCTCGGAAAGGTCTATGGACGCGTCTCGTTCTTGATCCAACTCACCAATTAAACATCTATTTTTCATAATTTAAACCATAGTTAGTAAAAGACGCGTTTAAATTGAACGTTCATAATAGATTGATATATTACATGTTGTCTCCTCGTATTATATATAATCCAAGGGCAACTCTTTCGACTCCTTCATTCTCTGAAAAAATACGTTCGTGACATCCAGCCAGAATCACATTTGTGGTTTGATCAAACCCTTTTAATGTTCCCTTTATCAAATAAATGATTTTCTTTTTTCTTTAAAAAAAAAAGGAAAAAAACAAAAATAATAATTTAAAAGATTAACCAAAACTATACATATATAAATACATACCACTATGACTCGTCCATCGGAAGTGATTATTTCAACCGTTACTAATAAAATTTTACGAAATTTTTAATAATAAATAAACAGAAATGTATAAAATAAAATTTTTTTTTTTTAAAAAAAAAAATAAACATACAATCAACATATTTCTGCAAATCGGTCATTTTTTGCAACTTCTTTATCTTTATAATACAAATATACCAAACTTAACAACGCGTTTTAACGACTATGTTAATTTTACTTATTAGTTTGTAAAATCTAATCTATTGAAACTTGAAAATAATCTATTTGAATTTAACGTTCATGAGATATTGAGATATGGCTTGATGCAACAAAAAAAAATTAGGAAATAACTATGGGAGTGTAACAGTCGGATCAGATGAAATGTCCGTATGCCGTTCTCCTCCCTTTTGTATCACATCGTATCACAACCCTCAAGTTTCTGTTTTTACTATTTACTACTATTTTAATAATTAATTTCCTCTTTACGGAAATTAAGTTGTATTCAGAGGACAGTTTTTTTTTGAGTGGTGAAATCTTGTTTGTCACATATATCTATTTGTCACGGTTAGAGTTAGGGGGTTTAGTTTAGCATATTATTAGGGGGAGGATACTGGTATCCCCCGGTATGAAATAAAAATATTCTTTTTTATATTATTAATTAAATTGTGTGATATATTTATTGTATGTAATTTTTATAAGGATTTTTTTATATTAATTAAATTTAGTATTATATATTTATTTAAATGTATTTTTTTGTATCAATTTTTTTACAACTTTTTAAAAATTTTAAAAATGAATATGAAGGATTAGAAAATTATTGAGAATTTGTTTTAGAATTATTTTTAATCTTTTTTATTCTGTAATGACATCTTGATCAAATATAAGGCTAAATGATTAAGATGTGATAAATTGATATTTGCTAAAGTCTGATCAGATGAAAATATGTTTTCATCTATAGTAAGAAAAACTTTAAGTAGAGTTAAACCTTGAGTTTTATGAATGGTAAAAGCAAAAGAATTTTGTAAGAAAAATTGAATACAGTGAAAATTAGTTTTATTTAATTAAAAATAATAGGTTTACTTATTAATAATAATGTCAATTATTAATCCTTTAATAGGAAATGCAACTAAAACAGATTTTTCTATAAGATTTACATCAGTAATTATTCCTATATACTGGTCAATGTAGTTCAAATCAGCTAGAAATTAGATACTAAATTTAGGCTAATTTTTGTTATTATTTATAACTGATTAATCATATTTTCTGATTGTTTAAATTATCACTAATTAACTCAAATTAGATAAAGCTATTCAGTATTAATTCAGAATTTAAATTTAGAGTTCTAAATGAATTAGATAAGGTAGAGTATTCTACCTTATCTAACCAAAGTATCAGTCAGATTAGGTCATAGGTCAGGTTATAGGTTACATTAAAAAAATTAAAAACAGTTTTTTTAAGATATCTTAGTATCTAATAATAAAAAATGAACATAATATAGCTTATTAAATTTATTTCTATGTAACTAATTGAATAGTAGCTAATAATTCTCATATAAATTAATATTAACAAAATTATACTTTATTTTGTATTTATATAAATCTATAATATGTGTTCAAAAATTTTATATAGTAAAATTAACTAAGCTATATCTCAATAATTAATGATTTATATAAATCAAATAAAGCTTCTTCGATTTATTTTTATTTAAGAATTTGAATGGTAGTTATTTCATCTCAAATGGATCAATATTGATAAAATTATTAAATTTTAAATTTTTAATTAAAAAATTCAGGTTATATCAAATATGATATTGTAACTGGGTGATGATCTTAACAATCATAGATCTACAAATGTGTGATGAAATACAAAATATCGATAATGTCAAACATAGCAAACATGTTTAACATGTTTGATATAGTTAATATGTCTAACATATTAGATATGTTTAATATAGTTAATATAGTAGAT
>CAJVPQ010001964.1:0-15555 GCA_910591825.1 Funneliformis caledonium
TATATAATTATTTATACTAAATCATAAATAACTGCAGATTTTATAAATTTTAAAATTTATCAAAACTAAAAATATTATAATATCTTTATTAGTAATAAAATGTAGTTTCTATTTTTTAAATAATTTTGTATAAGAAGAATATTTTGATTAAATTTTTTATTTTTTTTTATTTTTGAAATTTTTAAATATTAAAAATTATTTTTTATTTTATATTTTAAATAAAATTATCATATATACATATTTATATTCTCTTTTTAATTTAATTATATTCATTTACATAAACTTTTAATTCTGATTTTTCTATTTTTTTTTTATAAAATATAAAAATTATAATTAATATTCAAAAAATATTATTTAATGATTTACTAAGTATTTTAATTATATTTTAATTATAAGTTGATAATCTTTATTTTTGTAATCTCATGAATTACAATTTTTATATTATTATTAAATTTTAATTATATTATTTAATTTGAAATAATGTTTTATTATTTAAAATATTTAATAAAAATCAATAATAGATAAGTAATAATAAATAAATAATAAGTTAAACAGTATTATTAAAATACATAATTGTATCAATTTTTCAATAATCTATTATTAATATCAATTTTATATAATAATAAGATTTATTATTTAATAATATTATTATTTATTCTAATTTTAAATCAAGATTTTTAAATACTGTATAAAGAGTATATGATATAAATCAAATATTATAATTTATATTATTATCAAATACTTATATAATAAGTTATTATTTTTAATATTTTTTATATATACTAATATAAAAAATAATGTTTAATCTTCTTTTTTAAAAATTGAGATTTAATTTTTATTATATTATATAATAATATAGGCACTTTATAGTAAAAAAAAGGAAACTACCAAAATGTAAACTAATAAAACTTTGAATTAAACTGAAAATTTAGTTAGTTTTAAATATATTATTTTAATAAAATAATCATTTTATATTTTAATTAGAATAATATTATTGATTATTTTAATTAAATCTTTATTATTTGATTATAATAATATTTTGATTATTTTAATTAAATAATTTTTTATTATTTAATTTAAAATAATATTTTTGATTATTCTAATTAAATGATACTTTATTGTTTAATTAAAATAAAATTTGGATATTCTAATTAAATAATTTAAGATAGGTTGTAACTAGTTACAAATGATAATAAATAAATATTATAAAATTGTAACTAATTATGATATTATTAAAAATTAAGATGAAACTAGTTTCAACTAGTGATAAATAAGCATTACAGGACTGCAACTAGTTGTAATACATTTTTATAAATGATACTTTATTATTTAATTAAAATAAAATTTTTAATTATTTTAATTAAATAATATTTTATTATTTGATTAAAATAATAAAAGAATCATTTTAATTAAATGTTTCTTTTATTATTTATTAGGAATGATATTTTAATCATTTTAATTAAATGATTCTTTTATTATTTAATTAAAATAATATTAATTATTCTAATTAAATGATTCTTTTATCATTTAATATTTTGATGCTTTTATTGTTTAATTTAATGATATTTTGCTTATTAAATGTATTTATATTAAATCTATATTATTTATATTTATATTTTATATAATATTTAAACATTAATTCATATAATTTATAAAATATATTTATGATATAAATTTACAATCAAATAATTTTCTAATAAATATTAATTTTAAAGTAAAATGATTATAATTATTTGAAAATAAAAAAATTTTATCTAATAAATATAATCATTAATTTATTAACATTTTATATCACTTTTATTTATTTGATGATTTTCTAATTTTGCTTTTTTTTTTTAAATACATTATTGAAATTTTATATATCTTTAATGAATAAAGAAGATAATGATGAATTGTAAACCAAATCAGTTTTAATCTTATCCTTATTATTTTTGTTATAAAAGAATTCATTAATTAATTATATAGAATATTTTAATTATAACCAATTGATTTATTAATTTAAAACAATGGGTTATTTAACCTTACTTTGATAATGAATTATATAAATACAAGATATTTTAAATATTAAAGCAAAAATTATAAGATCAAATAAAAGAACTTATTAAATATTTTAAATTATGATAATAAAAAATGCATACGCAAAATAATGTGTAATAATAGTTTTAATTTTAAATTAATTATAAGTATTTGTAAATGCATTAATAATAATAAACTTTTGGGCCAGCAAACTAAACCGTGATTAAAGGAAGCACCAATTCATAAAATAAGTTAAAGATTCTGTGTTACTAGGTAAAGTTTAGCGGTAAAATAAGGAACCGTTCAAAACATAAATGCAATGATGTTACTAGGTCAAAATGTATACATATAGCATTCGAACCACTAGTATTAGTATATTCAAACGCGCGCTGGATATACTTTTTTTGCCTTGCATCGATTTATTCTTCTTGGTGCATAAAATCTGGTGAAACAACGAACAAAAAGTAAATGTCTGTTGTAGATTGATAAAAATTTTTTATTTTTAAAAAATTTATCAAGAGAAATTTTCTTGGCACCCGCACGGTTATTCGATAAACATAATCATTATATATTTACTCCAGGTGATAATTTTCCTAAATTATACATATTTTTTTCAGGAATCAATTTTTTTTTTCATTTGGCGTTTTTTTTTTTTGTTAGTTGCAGATTTTTTTTCTATCGTTAAATGAAATAATTCAAAGATCATCAAGGGGGATCTATCTTTTACAGCAAAGGTTTTTCTCATTGATATTTATCAAGTGGTTGTACAATCCTCTTTTTATGAAAGAGAAATATTTTAATTATTTCCAAATTAAATTAAATGATGAATATTACTCATCAAATATCGTGATCTCAAAAGATAATTTACTTTGTGACTGTTTCTTTTCCCAGATTTCTTTGTTCATGTTTGTTTTGGTAATTAATTTTAACCAAGCCCCGCTTATTTAATAGAAAGTACTCTGTTCATTAACTTAATTAGGTAGATAATTAACGTTAATTTCATAGTTTTTTTTTAAATTAAGGGTAATAATTAATTAAATGCTTCACGTACCATCAAAAGAAAATTCTCGCGAAAAAAAAAAAAAAAAAAAATTTCATTGACTAATCTCTTTCAAGTGTTTATTAAAACCTTTAGCCCCTTTAACTTTTTGATTCATATTTTTTTTTCACATTTACCTTTTTTTTTAAAGAAAAATAAAACTGTTGATAACAGGTGTTTAAAAATCTTATCTTTTTTTTTTCTTTGTTGTAACTTTAGATTAATAACGCGTAATGATGATCATATATATTTCATTTCAGCAACTTTTTTTTCGAAATCACATTAGCATACATTAAAGATTGTCGACATTTATCACAAAAAATAATAAGTTGTATAACGTCATGCATAAAAAGATCATGAAATTTTTTTGTTTGAAAAAAAAAAATACCCAGATTTGGTTATCCTTATTGGCCACTTTGCTAATTCCCACCCCGCAAAGCGTCTCAACCCCGCATACCACTCATTTACAGTTAAAGCTCACAGACACTAAAAAGTTATATTTTTACCATTATCAATATCAAATAAAGGAATCCCTTTTTTTAACCCTTTATTATTTAAAAAAAAAATCATATATATATAAATGAGATGACGATCCTAACGTTTTTTTCATGAGCTTTCACATTACCTTGCCTTTCCTGTTCTAATTTGACCCTTGAACTTGAGAGAATGTTCATAAATTGAGAATCACCCACTTAACTCAACCGAAAATAACGAACGAGGACCCCCACCCCCACCCCCCTACAAGCGTTAATTTTTGCGGAATAGAATTAATATTTCAAGACCCCCTTTTTTTTCATGATGCATCTAGTTAATTCTATTAGGAAGAGCGTTTTTTTGCAATTACGGACACAATCGTGCTCTGTTCGCAGTTCCACTTGTGGCGTAGTATTACGTAATGTTTCTTAATCAAGTGATCAAATACCGTCTTGACTATTAGGGCTTAACGCTCAGCCTAATAAGATAAGGGTTACACCTTTTCAACCGATTGGACAAGAATAAAGTTATTTTTAGGGGAGGAAAAAAAAAATTTCCTTCAAATATGGAAACAAGAACGATACCATTCTCGCTTGTGAGTTGTTGAGACTAACCCACATAAAAATAAATAAATAAATTCCACGTATGGAGTGGTGTATCATTTAAAGTTCCGTTTAAAAAACTTGTCTTGCCAATAAATGCCGGTTATGTAAGTCGCACGTAACGTTTCATCTCACAGGAGTTTTGTCGGAAACTTTAAAAGAAATTATAATCACTTAATATGGAAAATATGGTAAACAAAAAAAACAAATGACTCAAACAAATCTGTCATGATGCCTTGCTTTTTTCCCTTAGGAACTCAAAGAAATAAATTCGGTGTTATAGGGCTTAAAAAAAACCTTTTTCAAACTAAAATGGGATTAGTTGCAAAGAGGCATGCTTGCATATTCCAACATAATCATTGTTGTTTTAATTCATGTAAAGGTAAAGGTAAAGGAAAGAAAAACAAATAATATCTTTTACAAATGATGGATTTAGGTTTATTACGATTTACGATTTCAGACATTACAGAAAAATCTGATTGTTCCTATTACTTCAAAGTTTGGACATCTGACTTATTTATTTTCTTTTTTTTCGCTGGAATTAAAACTAAAGCGAATGACCCACATATACACAAACAAACAATGATTCCATGGCCCCAACCAAAGCAAACCCAAATTATTCTCAGCCAAAAAAAAATAAAAAAGCGTGGCGAACATTTGTTTAATAAATATTTATTTATTTGACTTGATAATTGTATCACAAAAACATAATAAAGAATGTGTTTTTTTTTTTTTTTTACTCGGTTATCACTCAGTAATTTTAATAACATTGATTTCATCCTGTTATGATTCGGGAAGGTTTAAGCTCTTATGGCAAAAATAGGTCCAAAGGAGATGTCATGCTCATTTAAACTCATGGAATACAGAGAATTAATAATGACGATTATTAATTTAACCTCTCGATAAGACCAGTTTTTTTACACGTTGTCTTTATCTCACCTAAAAACCAAACTTAAAAATTTGCTACACGAAAAAAAAAAAAAACATTAACACAACATTTTTTTTCAAAAAGTCTATCAAACGTGGTTGAAAACTTTTTTTCTCGCAAAAAAAAAAAAAAGTTACCAGTAATTTTTTTTTTTTTCTTTAAAAAAAAAAAAATAAATAAATAAATAAATAAACGATTATCATATACGCTTATGTGCTAAATATTTTGAATTTTATTGTCATTTAAGGAAATAATTGATTTTTGTAAGTAACAAAAGAAAAAAAAATAATAATAACTTCTTAAAAAGGGAATAAGGTGTGTACAATTAATAAACAAAGGATAGCAAGTTAACATTCTCAAAAATTTTTTTGTTATTTGTTTATTTATGTTTCGTTGGCTAATGATATATGGCCTTTCGCCTAAATTTCACCCCAACGGATTTTGGTGGATTGAACCTAAAGGAATTGATCAACGATTGTTGTGGGGAGGGTGACCGACATTCAACTTTTTGAATTTTTTCCCAAAACCATGATGTTTTTCCATATTACCATGCCAGGCATGGTAATTCTCATGATCGAACATCTTTGCCAAAGGAAATTTAGCAACAATTAGTAAATTCTTAAATTGCCCTAAACAATGGAATTACCATTTTGTTTCGTTTCTATAACCAATTATTTGAAACTAGACAATAAAAGGTTAACTTAAACGCCGATTGAAATAATTGAACAAGATAACCTTATTATTTGTTTATCATCATGATATCATCTGATGATATAATATTGAAATAATTAACGTTGTGTTGGACAATAGGAAAAAAAAATATTACGACCTTTTTTTGCCCGCTTCCGGCGAACGGAGGTAAATTCGTTTTTTCAGGGAGGAAAACGAAATTATATTAATTATATTCGAATGATTTCGTGTTGCATTAAAATAAACGACTTATTTTTTTTTTAAAAAAAAACAATGGATAAAATTTTTTTTTTGAAGATTACATAATCAGGATTGATGCAAAATGTCATTCGAGAGAAAAAAATTTTTTTTTTTTTTTCAATTATAATCATGTTATTCGAAGATGACTGTTTTAAGGAATCTTTTTGCATGAGGGAGTTATCGTAAGCTCATTTTTGATTTTGCAATTGTAACGATTATTTTAGCGCATACATGACCCTACCGTATAAAAATTTTTTTTTTTCACCCCAAAAATAAATGAGTTGCTTGTTGATCTTTTTGCAATTTTTTTTTTTTTTTTTTTTTGTATGATGATTCTTTGAATAAGGAAGAATTCATGTGGCCATTAAAAAAAGAATTCTTGTTCGATGCAAGGCATTGAATGAATCATCCACCTTTGTGTGCCTGAAATTCGAACAAACAAATTACACTTTTTTTTCCAAAAAAAACGAAGATAATAAATTTCCTAGAATGAGAGTACGAACTCGACAAAAATAGCAAACAATGGGGACATTCATTCATCATACAAGATCTTTAGCCGGAAACTTCGAACAAAAATATCAACTAGGATTATTTCTCATTTAATTTCAATTAATATTTTTTTTTTTTTTTAAACAAGGGAGTTCCGATTATCTTGAAGAATAAAGATAATCGAAGAATGAAACTTGAATTACGGTAACCCCACAGTCATACTCGGCGTTTTAACTACTACTCACTTGACGTTTACATGATGATGCCTAAAATTAACTTGTTTTTATTTTGTTTTTCCTTTTCCAAAACAAAAAAAAAAACCAATGGCTTCGCTATTTGAATCTATCTGATCACGTGAAAATTAGCGTAATGTCCAAAACCAATTTTTTCTTTGTAAACATCCAGCCAATTTAAAGTTTAGTACAAATTGATCAGTTAATCATCTGACCAAAGTTTTGCATAAACAATAATTATGTAAAAGGTCTTTGTGTTTTTTTATTGTTCTCCTTTTGGATTTACGTTACACTATTGTTCTTAATCATTCAGCAAAATGGCTTGAACTCTAATTTTTCTTTTTTTTTTAGAGTCGCTTTAAATTTTTTGGGAGACCGGAAGGGGAAAACCTAAACACCAGTTATTAATTTAAAAGATAATTTCTGTCGTTTCACAGAATCAAAATATTTAATTACCATAAAGCTTTTTTTTTCTGCCCAGTCAAAAAAAAGAAATATATATATATATATATATATATATATATATTTTTAGAGTTCCACATCTTATATTAAAGGCTCAGATTAAATACTAAAACGGAACAATGGCTTAATGTTTACACATACCTTGTTTTTAAGTTCTCGCCATCTTGAAAAAAAAATAAATAATCTTCTAGAACAATTAAAATCATTATCTCCAAAAAAAATTTTTTTTTTTTTTCGTTAAACAAAAAAAAAAAAAATGCTGCAAGTCTTTTTTTGTGGAAACAAAAAAAAAAAAATATATAAAAAAAAAAGATAACAAAAAAAGATAAGATTTTCAAAAAATAGATTTGGGCGTTCAGTTTAATAATTATTTTGTAATTGTAAAAATTATTTTACCCCACACACTATGCACAATTTTTTTTTCTTTACCCCACTTTTATTAGTAGTTAATCTCTATCAAACTTGAAATGCGCCAATTGCATTTGCATGAAATGTAATAAGTTAAATTATATCATTGCTAAAATCGGCTAATTGTGTCGTAAAAATATTTGCTAGTTTATTATATGTAGATTCGAAAATTCCTCCTCCTCCGTCATTGAAGCAAAAGAATTCAAATCATCTCGATTGTTATCTTAAATTGGCATCAATCATAGCGCATAGTACAATTTGAATTTAAAAATGCATTCTTTCTCTCTCCATTTTTTTTTTTTTTTTTTAAAAAAAAAAACAAATCCTGTGGCACAATGAGGGGTAGCAGATGAGATAACTGTAAACATTCGTCTTAAAAATTCTCCGTAAATTACCCGATCGACAACCGCATCAAATAACTTTTGAATATTTTTTAAAAAAAAAAAAATTTTTATTTTTCTCTGAATAACCTTCGAGAGAACAATAATTATTCATCATTGTAAGTACAAAAGATACGCGATTGCACATTGTACCAAGCGGTAACGCCTCATCAATAAAGAATATTTTACGCATTTTCAATATTAACCATTTAGAACAACATTATCAAACAATGGAGAAAAATCCATTGAGTTCCATTTCATTGTTAAAGGATTCAACATGAAACTCAAAAATTATGCACAAAGGATTTTCTTTTTTTTTTTTTCAGACAAGCGAAGTGACGGGCTGTACCGACATTGTTTTCTGTCATCTGATCTTAGCCTTTAAAAAAAATATTAATTGGGAAATTTGCTAGAAGAAAGGTAACAAACATCGTTCAAAATGATGAAATCTTGAAGCTTTTGGGATCGCGCTACGCATTACTATAGAGCTCCATATGGATAGATTAAAATTTAAGATCCGCAGAGGTCACAGGTCAAGTGACGCATTTGATTTTTTTAATGAATTCCAATAAAATATTTATCGTATTTTCTCTATTCCACCAATGATAAAAATTCATTTATTTCTTACGCGTCCAGAATCTTTACTAAATCAACCTTTTTTTAGCGTAACGATAATCTTGTAAAAGGTATTTAGAAGAAATGACGATGATAAAACTCCGAGGTGTTCTGTGATGCAAGCCACATAAGCTTTGTTGCTTGGTGAGACAAGAAGTAAATATTTGAAGGGCGTTATGTACAATATATACCTTTCGTCTTTTATTTTTAAAGTAATGTCAAAATAATTAAATTTGTCAAAACCCATATCCAAAACAAGTTTTTTTTTTTTTTTTTTTTTTTTTTGATACAATATTAGATGCAATCATTTTTTTTTTTAAAAGGAAATAAAAAAAAATTTTTTGAATTGTTCTTTTAATTAAGTAAAAAAAATGAAATTTGTGTTGCCGGTTATGAAAGAAAATGTGGAGTGAGAAATTTTATAATTTTATTTATTTATTTTTTTTTTTTTTAAAGTTTTTATTCCGAACGTACGGAACCCAATTTTTTAATGGCGACGGGGACAATTTCCAAATTTGAATTGATGATTTTATAATCTAACTCGGAACCACTGTTTATTAATAATAACCTGAAATTTTAACGACCGTGTGTAAAATGAAATGAGATTATGCATGTATCATTTTAGTCTAGTGACACAATGAGATATCAAAAGGATCTGATTATTTGGATACCCAACAACATAAATTATAAAATAAAAATAAAAAAAGTGGAAGCGCCAAGCAGGAAAAAAATTTTTTTTTTTTCTTTTGAGGGGAAAAAAAGAATGATTGATGCTTCTATGTTGATAACAAATAAATGATTATCTTATCAGAAGGAGAATGAATGCCATTATCGTTTATTTCAAAAATCGAATCAATAATCCCGCAAGATGATTCAATGTTTACGAGGAATTCGAGAGCAGAGAATACACAAACACGAAAGCATTTGTCCTTGCCAATTATTCATTGCAGAAATGTGAGAAATATCAAAACGTGTCGATACTCGGAGATCATTGCTGAGGTATGACTTAAATGAACAACAATGGTATTTTGGAAAAAGATTAAAACACCATTAATGTATTAATATAACAGTAAATAAATAAATAAGCAGTACAATGATATTTTAGTTTATTCTTCTATTATATTACGGAAATATTTCTCTATTATTCGAAAGAGCTTTGATAATAACGCTCATTAATTGTGTGGGTTTGATAACTTTATTTGATATGTGCATTTCCTGGGGCAAATTTTCAAAAACTCATTTAAATCTGATAAATTTTGTATGACTTAATCATTTATATATATGCAAATGCATTTTACGCATACATTTACATCTCAAACATCTTATCTATTTCAATATATGCAAATGTAGGTGGGCATAGTTGGCATCTCAATACGTCATATATAAATTTGGCTTAGACCCTTTAATATGTTTCGCTTTTTTCTTGGAAGTGTAAATGTTTTTAAAAAACAAATGCCAAATATTTCGTAAAAGTCCGTAGCCAACATTACAATGTAAATTCATTGTGTATATATATAAAAAGGATGCTTTAATAATCGCTTTTGTTGTTGACTATTAAGAGAGAAAACGAAAAAAAAAAAAAAAAAATAAGAAAACAAACAAAAATAAAATTTATAAGGAAAATTAATACAATAATTAAAAAGACAATTGACATACTGCTAAAAAAAAAAAAAAGTCAATATTTATTTTTTTTTTTACAAGTTTAAATAAAAAAATTAAAGTTTACTAACGCCAAGTTCATAAACAGGAGAGATCAACATCAACATGCCACAATATAAATAAAAAAATTTTATTTTATTTTATATATATGTATATATTTTTTTTGTACCTTCTAAAATTATTTATATATTACAGTTATATTTTTTTGTCTAATAAAAAATTTCAAAAAAAAAAAAAAAAAAAATTTTTTTTTGCACATTCAATAAAGCAAAAAAAATTTTTTTTTTTTTTTTTTATTTATAAAAATAAATCTCTCCTAAAATTTTACTCTATACAGGATTTGTTTGGATGAAGTTCATTTTCAATAATAAACATTTTTAACAATAACATCAATTAGATTATTTCTTCTGCACATATATACGCCTTGCCTTAATCTAAAAAAATAAAAAAAATATTACCCCGCACCACATAAAAAGACAGTTCTTCAAAGTTACTTCACATTATTCCATTTCGGATTCATCTTAAAAACAAAAAAAAAAAAAACTACTTTCGTATTTGAATTTATATTTTCTTTTCTTTTTTCAAGTATCATTAAATATAAATATATATTTTTATATATATCTTTCAATTTATACATGTTTACCGTGTATTTTTCTTTAACGACTGAATAATTTACTTTAGAAAGTAATTAAAGTAATTAATTAATTAACGCACTATATAAAGAAAAAAAAAATATCTCGTCCAATCATGAACAACTTTATAAAACTCGTCGATAGTTGGAGCAAACCTCATAAATACCTTCCAACGCCACCTTCCTCACCAGAACTAAATCCCACAATGCCAATGTCTTTGAATTTAACAAGCAATCAAGACCATGTCTCAAAATCCGTTCGTAACGAATCGGAAAACAACTTCAATAATGTTTCGCAAACTCCGCTTACCGGTCGTCTTTCAGTAACGATCGTTGAAGGACGAAAACTTAACGTAAGCAACTTTCAAGCACGACCTTACTGCGTTGTTGAAGTAGAGCGCAATGAATTCGTTACTCGTGAAGCGATCAGAGATAGTGACTTACCCATCTCAAGAGGAGGAAAGCAAATGGAGTTCTTGGACCTTGTTCGCGCCGCAACTTCTCCCATCTGGAAGCAAAAAGCTGTATTGTAAGTTTCTTTCTTCATCTTTTTTCAGTGATCAATTATCTTTAAGGTTCCATATTGGATTAGATCTAACCTTCCGTACGTTTTATTAGTGACGTTGCACGTCTTGATGGCGAAGTACGCGTATCAGTTTATGAACGTGTTCATAACTCCCAACCTGAAATCTTTCTTGGTTTGTTGAAAATTCAGCCCCCCCGACGCCCCAATCAAATGATTGACGCTTGGTTCAAGTAAGTGACTGATCTTTTGAATAAATCTTCCCTCACGTTCTCTTTCGATTCTTTTATTAATCACTTTTGTGTTTTAACTTTGTTTTATCATAGATTGTCACCAAGAGGTAAAGAAACTGTTACCGGAGAAGTTCGAGTTCAAATCGCATACGAGAAAGTTGAAGTTTCGGTATGAATCATCCCTACAATGATCGTCATTCTTTTAACCTTACTTGAAATTTCATTTATTCATTTTAACCATTTCATTCTCATCTGTTAGAAATCTCATATGAAACCTGCTTCATTCGAAATTCTCAAATTGATTGGCAAAGGAAACTTTGGCAAGGTTTTCCAAGTTCGTAAAAAGGACACGAATCGTATTTACGCCATGAAAGTTCTTCACAAGCAAGATTTAATCGAACGTCGTGAAGTAGAACATACTTTGGCCGAAAAAAATATCCTCATTCAAGCTGAAGCCTGCCCATTCTTGGTGGGACTTAAATTCTCGTTCCAAACTCGCACACACCTTTACTTGGTGACCGATTTTATGAACGGTGGGGAATTGTTTTGGCACTTGCAAAATGAAGTTAGACTTAGCGAAGAACGCGCCAAATTCTACGCAGCTGAAATCGTCTTGGCCTTGGAACATTTACATAAATACAATATCGTCTACAGGTAACTTGACAACGATTATTGACATGATTCACCTGATTTAGAAATGCGCTGTCCGTTTATACATGATTTATTAACATTCCCATTACCTTTGACAACCTTTAGAGATCTTAAACCCGAAAATATCTTGCTTGACGCTACCGGTCACATTGCCCTCTGTGACTTTGGTCTCTGTAAAGAAAATCTCGCCGCCGGTCAGACGACCAATACTTTCTGTGGTACTTCAGAATATCTTGCACCAGAAGTCTTGGCCGAGTGTGGATATAATCAATCCGTCGATTGGTGGAGCTTAGGAATTTTGTTTTATGAGATGATCGCTGGTTTCAGCCCTTTCTATACAAATGATACACAACTCATGTACCGTAGAATCTTGTTCGGAAAACTCAAATTCCCTAAAGGTTTCTTCAGTGATGAAGCTAAAAGTTTAATCAAGGGGCTTCTCGCTCGTAACCCACATAATAGATTAGGTTCAATCAATGACGCTGAAGAAATCAAAAATCACCCATTCTTCGCTAATGTTGACTGGGATGCTTTATACCGAAAACAAGTTTCCCCACCTTTTAAACCAAACGTTTCATCAGATGACGACGTCTCATGCTTTGATCCAGCTTTCACCGAGGAAGAAACCAATATTGATTGGCCTTCAGTATCAAAAAATTTGAGCCGAAATGGTACGAACGCATCTATAAATAGCGAAATGAATGATGCTTTTGGCGGATTCACATATTCTGGCGAAACTCAATTTGGTCATACTTCATATTCCGGCGAGAACACACTTGGTCTCGGATGCGGTTTCGAAGTTGGCAATGTAAATCAAAATACTTCCTCCGGTGCGGGTAATTGGAGGGGCAGCTTGGATGATTTATTGAGATGTTAGATTGAACGAACAATAATTCTTAAAACATCAATCTCTTTAAACGAAAAAAAAAATGAACATTGTCCAAAGGACGCAAAAAAACGAAATATACATATATATTAATTGAACATTTTTTTTTTTTCTGTAAAATATTTCCTTTTTTTTCTTTTTATAAACGTACCCTGTAAAATTTTTCCCTTCTAAAGTCGACTGTCCTTAATAATTTTCCTCTCTCCTATCAAATACACAATTTTTACTTCAAAATTAAGATATAAAAGAAGGTTCTACCGAAATGATTTATATCGCTTTCTTTGAGGGTTAATATTCTCATAAATTAATATTAACTCAAGAAAAGAACTGAAAAAAATCATTTTCTTAAAATTCCTTCTTTTAAACCCATAAGATGAAAAAAAAACACCTTAAGAAATTTATATTATGTATTTTATATTCCCACATCCACCGCCCTCTTTACTAGCGGTGGTCGTGAAACCAAAATGTATATATGTTTATTATTATATTTTTTTTCTATATTATATATGTTGACGGGGTGGAAACAAAATTTCTCTTTTGAAAATCGGTAAAGGGAAAAGAACTGGTAAAAACGCCAAACACCTTTACAAGCTGGAGGGTATTACTGCAGAATATTCTTCGTTTTTCTTGTCCTTTTTTATAAAAATTGTTTAGTTTGCGTTTATTTTTTTTCCTTTCCTTTTTTTATTTCTCTTAAAATTTTTTCACCTTTTGTCCAAAAATTACCTTTATTTCCATATATACCGGTATATATATGATATTAAGGTTCTCTAACTTTTTGATTACTTTTTTTTTCGGGGATATTTTTCAATTAAGGAAATATTTTTTTGGGGGAGAAAGGAACAACGAAGAAATTTGGGTAGAGTACGCGAAAAAAAAAAAAATCCCTTTTCCATCACTTTTCTCGTCTTATAATGAACATTTTTTTTCATGTAGTTTATTCGAATTTTCTTTTCTTTTTGTTTGATTCCACGTACCCAAAATGACTATCTATGAATTTTTCATTTCTTTTTTCTTAAAGATTCTCCTTTTTTTGACTAAAATTAAAATTTCCAAGGTGTCTAACTATCCTTGGAGAAAAACTTTTGGTACAAAAAAAGGTGACCTTTTTTTTTTTCTTTTTCTTTACAATATATATTTTCTTTTTTTTTTTGGGATGGGTCGTGAAAAATATTATTTCTTCTTTTTTTTTGTTTATAAAAATCTAAATCTTGTACTATATATATGTTTAGTGTGTACAAATATCTCTTTTTTTTCCTCGAAAAATTTAGTTTTAGTTAGTAGTTCTTTTCAAATAGAAAAGATAAAAAAAAAAAAAAAAATTCAAAAAATTTTTTATTATATCTTTCAAAAAAATAAATATAAGTTTTCTTGCAAGAAAATTATTAAAAAGTTCATGATCCGCCTGTTTTTAAGTGTTGAAAAAATGTTGAAAAAATGAAACGTTATAAACCTCTGCATTTTGAAAAAGAGTTCGCGTTATGAATCTTCAAGAAAACGAGAGTAATTTTTTTGACGCGAAAAATGTTTGTCGCGTAAAAAAAAAAACATTAACGAAAGGTTTATTTATGTTTCGATCGAAAAAAAAAAAATTTATTCCTTGAACATAAGAGAAGCGAAATTGTTCTTGTTAAATGAAATATTTACGCAGTTGGATGTCAAGGATTCTCTTGAAGGTACAGTGAATGTGGCACAAGTTTTAAAGACGAACGGAAGAATCATTTTCGTTGACACAATTTAAAAAAGGTAAAGCAAAAAACGCAAAAACGTGGACGTTTTATCTCAAGATATCCTCCCGACAGCATGTAAACGCATAAATTCCGTTTCCAGGTTTTCTTAAGAAAAAAAAAATAAATAAATCTTAAAACCGCCGATGTAAACGGATCGAGATATGTTGATTAAGAATTCACGTGTGGATGGATGATTAGAGTTAACTGACACAGGTCATAAATTATTATTAAATAATAAGTAGAATAACTCAGAGCAAACTCAGGACATAATGGATTGAGTTTTTTTTTTTCCACTGTGGAGAAGCAAATCTGGTTTATTTTTTTCAAAAAAAAAAAAAGTATAAATATAAATATTTTTAAAGCTAATAATAAACTTCCCCACATTTGATATATAAATTGTTTATTGAGTTTCAAATAAAAATAATGAAAAGAGTAAATAAAGATCATCCATCCATCTAGCGTCTAGCACAGACATTGATCAGATTTTTGAATGAGCCGAATGGAATAAATGAGATGTGAATAACCGTGCGCACGATTTTGTTTAGAGATGTCAGTGCACCCTTGATTATTTTCTTTTTTTAAAAAAATAATAATGATCATAATGGTTATATTATTATTGTCTTCTCCACATTTTGTAATAGCAGGAACGGACATACAATTTTTTTT
>CAJVPQ010001965.1:0-15549 GCA_910591825.1 Funneliformis caledonium
ATATATTTTAATAGTCTAGAAATATTATTTATTATTTGTAAATTGCTTAATTTTTTAATAAAATTTTGAGTAAATTCACACGAAAAAAGTGTGTGTAAGTAAACTTTTGAAGACTCTCTGTATATAATAAAGACTTTGTATTATAGTAACTTTGTTTAACTCAATATCTGAATACAAGATTTATAATATACTCACATTTAATGTATAATAAATATTAAAATAATTAAATAATGAAATGTGCTTTTAAAATGCAGTCAATTAACATTAAATAATAAAATTTAAGTTTGATAAAATTTATTAAAAGGTCAGTTTTGCTTGTAGAATTATAATAAAAATTGATATATATTTTAATAACTAAATTCATTGGTAAATATTTTTCAAAAAAATGAAACTTGTTTCAAATAATTATCAGGCATTAATAACTTTTATCAAGCATTATTTTATTAATAAATTTGCATTAAAAACTTATATATAGAATAATTTGTATAATAAGTTTTATTTATTTCTTTCTTTTTTTTTTATTTGTATTAATTCAGAAGATGAAATTTCATGCAATTGCCTTTTATTTTTTATTTAATAGTTGTAAAACCTTATTAAAACTATTGGATAATTATACAATTTATATTAAATGTAATATAAAATTCAAATATAATAATATTGTTATAATAAAAATGTAAAATACCTCATAAACTAAAATAAAGAATTTTCATTTATTATTTTAAAAATTGCTTCAATTCTTCATTCTAGCATCAAATATTGATTAAATTGCTATATCCTGAATGATTAGAACTATGAAATAGTATAAACTTATTTGAAACCTTTAAACATTCTAATAGAAAATAAATAAGGATGCTATTATATATGATATACTAGTCACAAGAAAATTTTGTGGGCATATGTAATAGCTTAATCACAGGATACTGGATAAATCACTTATCTGATACTTTGAGCTAAATAACTATCACTACATATAAGGTAGCTAATAATATTAGGAATCAAATTTGATTTAATACTCAGGACTTCTATGAAACCTCAAATCAACTTATCAAATTTAATCTAATATAATAATTATTCAGCACAAAGTTCTAAATAACTATTAATTATTTATTAATTTAATTTATATAATTTATTTAGTTTTAAAGCAATTTTTTTAAATCGATTGAATATAATAGTCTTTAAACAAATAGCTTAAAAATCTGATCATAACTAATTACTGAATGCCAAAAATTTAGAATTCATCTAATAAAAGATAATTTTATTAGCCCTATAAAATTGAGAACTATCTGTAAAAGTTTAGGAAAAGAACATGAATTAAGTGCATAATTGACAAATTTTACCAGTTTAGCAAAGTAAGCTCAAAAAGAATATATTATTAAAGTCATTTGTAATAATAATCAAGATTAAAGATAATTATTACAATTAAAAAATGGTATAATTGAGTTATAACTTGTGACATAATTAAGTTGTAATTCAATTGAAATTTGAAAATAATTATGGAGATCATCTTTAGTTCAGATTCTTTTATAGGCTAAATCTAATCATTAAACAAGAAGAAATCATGCAAGAAGAGTAAATATAATGAGAGTAAAATTCATTTGTAAGATTAAAGCTTTTCTTAAATAGATGAGTAAAAGTATTTATAAAAAATACCATAAAATAAAGTCTAAAAGGTGCAATGAATTATTAATTATATTAGAAAAGATAAGGTCTTATTTAATTCAGATAATGAACATGATAATAGTAATTATACTGATTATTTAAAAATACAGGAGAATGAAGTTTATTCAATTACATAAGAATTATTACAGTACAGTAGTAGAAGATCGGTATGATATAAGTAGAAAATGGAAAAGTTTAAGTCTAAGACTTTAGGAGTTAGTATTTAATCTTATTCTTGGTAAGACCTAGTCCTAATTTTTGAGACTTAATGTAGACGGTCTCAATTTGATCTTTATATAATATTTTAATAAATAATATAAATTAAAGTTTAATTTTGTAGATTATTGCATATTGCAATTTAATTATTATCATATGATATGTAGATTAATTAGATTCTAGTTAAATGTTACACATCACATTTTTTTATCATTAAAATTTTATTTTACATTTTAAAATTTTTAGCAAAAATGTCTTATTTAAATGATAATTTTGAAGATTTTGAAAATTTTGATGATTTTAAAGATTTTGAAAATTTTGATAATGTTGATGAACTTGAATTTTTACCTCTTAAAGAAGTTGAAGAAAATAATGATAATAATGATGATAGTGAGAATGAAAGCTCACCTCAATCTCATTGAATTTTACCAACATGAAAATATTTTAATAAACAAATAATTCAACATCTAAAAAGTCCAGTTTATTGCAAATGTCAAACTGTTTTTAGAAAAAAGTTGGTATTTTAACTTTAAATAATACTTAGAATCTGTACATAAAATAAAGATAGAGAAAGTTAAAAAAATATAAAAAAGAATCAAAGTATTTTGAATTTCAGGTGAACTGATTCTTGGTCTAAAAAAAAAGAAAGAGATATTGCAATAGTAGAATGAGTAATTAGAGATATACAACCTTTTTGTTTAGTTAAAAATTTGTAATTTAAAATTATGATCAATAAATTTGATTCAAGATATCCAATTCCAAATGAAAAATACTAAAAACTTTAGTAATTGATTATTTTAAAGAAAAATGGAAAATATTCAAGAAGATTTAAATGCTATTCTAGGTAAAATATCTATAACAGCAGATATATGGACTTCTACATATAATAATGATGCATTTTTTGGTTCATCAATTCATTATATCAACAATAATTGAAATCTAAAAAATTTTTTATTAGATATTATTTTATTTATTATTTGACATACTAGAATCAATATAGCAAATGAAATAAAATCAGTTTTAACAAAATTTAATCTACTTAAAAAAACTTTAGCTTTAACTACTAATAATGAAATAGCTATAGTAATTTGTAAAAGAATAATTAAAAAAAACTCACATAAGAACTTAATGATCAAACTTTTTAACACTATAGGTGTTCTGCACACACATTAATTAATTTTTTTAAACTAAATAGAATATTCTTATTTTACTTGAACTATTAAAAAAGGCAACAGTATTACTTTCAGCTTTTTCTTATCCCATAATCTCTAATGTTAAATTTTTATTTATTAGAATTCAAGAATATTTAGATGATTATATTAGAAAAGAAGAATTTAATCAAAGTGAGTTAGCATCATCAATGTTTCAAAAAATTGGTCAATACTATAGTAGTTGCAGTATTAGATTCTCGCATTAAGCTTACTTTATTTGCTACTGGAAAAGAATTAACTAAAGTAATTAATGCTATAAAAAATTGCTTAACTGAGTATTATATACCACAACCTCAATCTGTAATTAATCAAAATAATAGTGAAATAATAAGTACTCATGAATACTTTCATCAATTAAAGAGAAAAACATTAAATAATAATATTATTTCAAGTATTGCAAGAATATTACCTGAAATTTCTAAGAAACTTGACTGGTATTTTGCTTTACCATGTGATGATAACGTTACACCTTTACTATGGTGAAAAGTACATTTTTAAGAATTTTTAGCATTAGAAGTAATAACACAAGATTATTATAATTTGTATAAGAAATAGACTGCAACCAGATACATCTTGTATATTATTATGTTTAAAAAGTTAGCTTGAAAAAGAATTAGGAAAGAAAGAAACAGTATTTTGAATGTTAAAAGTTTTTTATATAGCATTTTTACATGTTAAATTTAATTTGATTTAATTTGTAATGATAATAAAAATGAATTTAACAAATATAAAAATAATCGGTAAGTTTGTAATATGAATTATAGTAAATTCATTAATAATAACTAAATAAAATACAAGATATTTAGGTATAATACACATTTGTGAACTTTAGAAAGTATTATACTATGAGAAATACATTAGTTTAAGGAAAGAATATAAGCTAAACATTTTTTTTAATATTTTAATAATATTGAATAATTAACCAAAAAGATGTTTTTTAAAAAAATAACATATACGCGTTTGTGATATTTGTTAAAATAATAGTTTACATTATTTATGTTATTTATTTTATATAAAAAGAAAATGTGATCACATTTTTAATAGAATCAAAAAATTATATATAGAGGCAGTATTCATAAGAGTGAAGGTCAAGGATGTTAGTGATAAAGTTTTTTTTGCGTGAAATACATAAAATTTAAGAAGGTTTTTACTTGCAACAAAACTTTTTAACTACAGATCAGAATTTTAAAAGAAAAGTATTATTTAAAAAAGAAAAAAAAAGTACATAATCTAGCATCATTATAATTATTAATAAAACAGAAATTATAATATAATATCAATTTAAAATTTGTAAAAATTATAAGTTTTTATAAAAATTTCAAAAATTTTCTAATTTTTTAATAAAAATCTATTGGCATTGAATAACTTAAAATTGAAAGAATTGAAAGATTCTAATAGCTTTCAATTTTAAAGTATAATACCTCTAAATATTAAAATAAATACTATATGCTAAAATAAATATTATTTAATAATCTGAACTTAGTCTTATTTATAGTCCTATATAAGTTACAGGACTTTCATAAAGACTAAGTCAGTCTGTCCACATATTAAAACTATAGGACTTAGGATTTTAACTGAACTTTAACAGACCTTTCATATCCTAGATATAAGTTTAGAAAAGAATAGCTATATATTATTAGTATATTAAATTTGAATATTTAAGATTGCACATTTTAAACTTAATAAAAAAAATATTTTTGAAGCATTTTATATTAAAAATTTGTTCAGTTTAATATAAATAAAAGTGTTGAAACATAAATATATAACAAAGTAATATAATAAACTACATATTTTTTTAATAATTATAAAGGAATATTACCAAACAAAGCGATATAATAAATAATATAATAAACTACATCTTTTTTTACTAATTTCTAAATACTAAAATAAGTTGAAATCATATACATTTCTTGTATACTGTCTAATTACTAATATAAACTTTCAGAATTTAAAAAAGAGGTTTAAAGATTCATTTTAGATATCCTTCCGATCAGCATTTCTATACCATAAATAGAATGATCGGTATCATCCATTTTTGGTAAAATCCCTGACTGAAACGTTATACAATACCAAAAAAGGTAATTTTATCTCCTAGTAAAATTTGAGTTCAAGTATCAAAATCAGTTACACAAGTTTCATTTTTGGATATTTGTGTGATATATGCGGGATGATAAATATTTCTATGATCACGTGGAGGTGAATTTTTTGTCTTCCACCATATCATCCTGACATCATTCATTTAATTTGTCTTTAACATATTTAATTTCTTAATGCCGTAAATGCGGGCTAAAGTCATGTAAATTTTATACTACTACAAAATGCCCATATATCCAATCACTAAATTTCATTTTTTCGCTATATTGTACTATTTTCAAAATAAATTATCTAATTCCACACGCATATTTCATTCTTATACTATTTATTTGTTTAAGCAATTCCACTTACTTATTAATGCTTCTCGCCGCTACAATTTATCTCATTAATAATGTCTTAATTGCTAACGTATGATACATACTATTATAGTAGCAGAATCATAATGCTTTATTAATAAAATAAAATTAGTTATAAAAATCAATTACACAATTTCATTTTCATATATTTTTCTATGCATATTAGATATATTTACCGAATCTAATAATTATTGATATTTCTCAAGATAAAAAGGAAAGTTCCCACATACAATATAACAATATTAATCATGATAAAAATGCTTTACCCTTTTAAAAAAAAAGGCTCAATATATTGACGTGGAATTATTGTTCTCCTTTCACAATCATCAATATCAAAAAATTCGACACGATCTCGTTCTTCCATGATAATTCTAGCACGTTTTTTTGCAATCTTCTCAATTCCAGTCAGCTGAGTGAAGGTCGCTTTATTAATATCTGGTGGCCCCATGGCATAATTATAACATCTTCCAGCAAAAGGACCGAAATATTCTTTCCAGTTTTCTTTGTTAACGATTGCAGACATTGGTTGGAGTTCAAGATTCTGGCAGGATTCTGAGGTGTATAAGATGAAAATATCTCCTGAACTAGTTGCTTTGTTATATTCTTCTTCATAAATTTTTTGAGAAATGCTTTGTTCTCTCAATAATTTGCACTGATGTGCCTCCGTTTGTAATTGTTTAGTCTCTGCCATATATATTGAACAAAAGGAATCTCCAAACTTAGCAGCAGATGCATTGATTATAATATGACTCGCATTTGTAAGATTGACTCGTCCTTTCTGGCACAATATATTTGCATTTTGATTCCTATAATCTTTAGATTTGGTGCTAATTCTTTCAACTGATTTTGATAATGTAAGTTGTCGATTCGATATGGAAACTTGGCCTAAGTTATGAGTGGCACCATTATGAATGACACTAAGATCAACTCGCTGATCATAATTATAGATATTCGATTTTAGAGAGCGAAATTGAGCGACAAAATACTCAAAATGTTGCCAGTATTGGCAACCAGGTGGGATACTAGGCTCTCCCGATTCATTGAGTACTTCATTGTAGTAGGCAAAATCCCAATTCCTTAACAATGGATCATTTATATTTTCGTGGTATGCATGAGCCATAATCCATGATAGATAACCAACAACACGGTCAGGATCGGAACTCTCAAATCGAACTAGTCCAAACTGTATTACGTCATCTACATTTATTCTTTGTCCATCAAGTTCAAAGATGGTTTGGTCTTTGTTAACAGATGTATGTGCTAGAATAATGCGGAGGAGAGGTCTTAAATAAGCTGTTTTGGTCAACCAACCCGAATAATTATATGTAAGATTCATTCGCACATTGTTTATTAGATCAATATAATTTAATTTGTTCATATCTTTATTTACAACTGCTTCTCCCAAAGCCTCTAAAGCACGTCCATGACCTCCCATGTCATCTATAAACATATTCATTGTTGAACTATCATTAAAAACTGGGATGTTATTTATTTTCGGAGGTTGTGATGATGTAACTGGTAGAAAAATTCTTTTTTGTTGTGAACTGGCAAGGAAATCATGAATAGGTATGCTAATAGTGGCCGTACAACAGACAATAACAAATGGACCAGTAAGTGAAAGAATGCCAAGTGTGGAGATGCAATCGTAAAAAAATAAATTTTTGCTTTTGTTTTTTCCATCTTTAGTATCATCCATTGCTACTTGTAAACCATCCAGAATAATAATTACATTCAGATCCTTAAATTCTTGAGTGCGATGTTTGGCAATTCTACGCAATACATCTTCTGGTGTTACATCATATCGATTCTTAAAATCATTCCAAGAATCATTAGGCAGTTTCAGTAATTGAAAGAGCATTCGATTACAAATTGCTTTAGAGCTCGTAATTTCGTCTCCCCGAATTAGTTTGGTCCCATTTTCAAACGATAAATTAAATACAAGAGCATCTTTAAGACGGTTTTGTAAGTCGGCATCGCTGTCAGCACATTCAATTAATAACCTTGGCAATTCTTGCGCAGTGCGAGATTTACCTTCTTCAGCTCCTGCTAGAATGAAATATTCCGGTATTTTTGTTTTTTCACGTTGCCCTGCTTTCCAAAACTTGTAATGATCATGAATTGCATCCTTAAGTTTTTCTCTCAAAGCAATTGAGGCTTGAAAGTCCCAAATGGAACCACTACCTATGAGAAGAGGATGAGGATTACGAAATTCTAATTGATCAGGCAGCTTTTGTGCTTTTAAAAAAAAATGACATCAGGCAAAAATATAATAAGCGCAAATTTTATTCGAGAGGTTAATCACTTACCAGTGATAGCGATGATGTGAATGTTGCTGTAAATTTTACTTGATTATCTAATTCAGCTTGAAAATATTCAATAAATAATTTTTGAGGTTTCAATTCATTTCCGTTAAGTTCTTTTACAATATCATCTTCAGTTAATACATTTTTATCTTTAATCTTTTCTTCATCGAAATTAACTTTCCAAAGTTTCATATCATCAGAATTATCAACTTTTTTCTTTTCACAGATATAATCCCTGAGGAGAACAACTGTTAATACGTTTAAATTGATGCTTTGTTGACCAAATATTACGAATCTTTCATCTTTGTCTTTGAAAACGGCAACCGGAAAAAGGGAAGTGTTGTTAGTGTTTCTTAGAAGTAAACAATTGAACGACTTTTCCATTTCGATGATATTGCTATAAAGTGATAAAATAAGTTTGAGTTTTTGAAAGTATTTTGAGAGCACTTTTGAGAAAGTTTGAGATCATATAAATACTGTAACGACCTTTCTAAATACATTGTGACCAATAAAAAGATAGACTCTTTGATTGGTGGCTTGTTATGACGAAATACACAAGTGATCAAAAAAATTAAGTATAGTAAAAAAGAAAATAATTTCATTAATTTATACAAAAAAAAAATAGTTTACAGCGAAATAAAACAAACATTAATTAGAATTGTACGATAGAAAAATGATGACTAACGGATTTGCATAATCATTTCAAAACACACCCCAAAAACAGAATAATTAAAAATCTAATAAATGTTGAGATACCAATTGGATTAATGTGCGCAAATAATAATGAATTCCATAGAAATTTTTTTGCTAAGGCATGCGGTTACGTGAATTTTAACGATAGTATTTATTTATAAATTGGCGATGCCAACTCCAAAGATTAATTATCAATTACCCACATCAAACTCTTGAAAAATATACAAAATCAATGGAAATTTTTTTATATCGATACAGTAAAGATAAAAAAAAATGCCAAATGTCCTAAGTTTGTTTTTCTAAAATAGTTCAAAAATGATGTCAAAAATAATTATAATAAAAAGAATATTTTATTTGAAATACAGTCTTAAAATACCTACAAGCTTGATGAGTCATGAATTAATAGGATATGAGTCTCCTTAAAAATTAAATTTCTATGCTTTTCTAAGTGAGCACGGCGACTCGGAGTTTTCGTGTTTTGAAAAAGTTGCATTTTCAGTTTTTTAAAATGTTCAAATTTATTAATCAATGCAGCACTTAAACAATTAACTGAGCACTATATATGTAAGCAGCATAATATTCTATTTACGTTTCCAATAAAATTTATATTATGCATTTTTCTACCTATTTCAACTGATACTAAAAAAAAAAAAAAATGCTAAAATACGTAAAAAAACTGTGTAAAATTTATTTATTATTTTTTTAAAGAATTCAGTAATACGATTTCTTGTTTATTGAATGAAAAATTTTTTTACTATGATGTAATTTTATATGATGAGATAAATTAGTTTCTCCACTTCTTAAACTTGTTTGATACATCTAATGGAATAAAAATGATTAATTAAAATAAAACTTGGGAAATGGGATTCTTTGTGGATCTGAAGCGTCAGATTTCGCATAGTGTCAGATAGTGTTACAAATTCGTTTTATTATGATTATAATTTTTAGTCATATTTTCATCATCATATTAAGTGTTACATTTCAAATTTAACTAATTTATGAACAGGCACAATTATTTAATAAAAATGTCACACTGATAAATTCTTTTAATTCTTTTCTACAAGAAACCATTGACATTAAATGATTTTCCGTTCTTGCATTGTTTTACTACTCTTAATTCGTTGAAACCTATAAAATAAGAACAGTTAAAGAGAATATTTTTAAGAGCATGAACTCGAGATATCGCAACAAATGAGAGACACAAAACATATTCTTTTTTCCGATATCAATAACGGCTTTTGATAGTGCCAGTCCTTGGCTATTGTGAATGGTGATAGCTCAAGAAAGGCTGACAGGAATTTGTAAGCGTGAGCAAAGTCCTGTATTCGTCTCTCAAGTGCGTCATATAGGTATAATTGGAACAACTTTTTTGCCTTCTGCAAATGTAATTGCAGGACCAGTGTAATTGTCAAATTCTACAAATATTGCAATGGAAAGGAAAGGTGGATCTTGGCTATTTTCAAACAGAATATCACGAACTGTTCCGATTGTGCTGTACAATAACCCTATCCTTACATACAAATTAACTCAGAGCATAATGTGTGAACCTTCGAATAATAATACCTGCGCTTCAAGACTTTTTGCTGTATCAGAATCTGCTTTTGATGCATTTTAACCTGTATAAACTGCACGAATTCTAGCAACGGGACTATTTAATGACTTAAGTTTGTTTACGTTAACTTCATTAACATCGTACTTTCTGGGTAAGACGTATGAAAATTCTTTACATTCTGTAGATGATATGTTTGACACACCAATAAATCGTGAGGAAAATGTTTTCCAATCATCTACTGTCGATTCACCATCACGTAGCTGCGAATCTCCAGATTGTTTTTGAATGATATCAAGTCGATAAACTTCTCGAAATTGGCTGTATCCTACAATACCATCATTTGATAATGGATTGTGTGTAAAGTTTTGTGCATACATCAGAATATCCATCACTGGCAGAAGTTGTCTGAAATCACCAATTAAAATAGCAGATCGACCACCAAATGGTTACTCTGGAAAGGTCGCACGTAATCATATTTCAATTTAAGAAAGCATTCAACGTTCAACCATGCTTTTTCATTGGTTATTATGTAAATGACATCATGTAACTTTTTTGGTAGACTCTTTAGTCGTTCACACTACCTATATCAAAGTTAAAACAAGATATCGGAATGGAGAGAGTCAAATGAATTGTTGTCCCATGAATGTTAATCCAGTTCGTATAAACTTGATTAAGGGTGAACTTTCGAAATTATTTTTTTTTTTGCTAATTCTTGGTCTATCAATCATATTAATTAAATATGACTTTACAGTTCTCATGATAATATTTCTGAGTAATAGTGCTGCAATTATGTGATTCAATTCGTTTAAATATTATCATCTGTTTCTCGTTCAATTTTTAGTAGTCTGCAATACAATCATCGACTATATCCTTAGCATTTATATCGTCCATATTGCAAGCTTATTGCACAAAATTAGCAGGGTCAATCAGATCGAGATCAGGATAATTTTGTCTATTATGACTATTCTAATCATAGATCAATATTAAACAATCCTAGACGAGATAAACCATTGACAATTGTGTTCAGACCTACCTATTTCCACTAGAATTATCCAATCTGGTCGTGTTTCTTCTTCACTTTCAATTACTTCCAAAACTTCATCAGTTTCTTCGTTAACAAGCTCATTTTCTACAGGAGATCCAACTAAATCATGTTCATTTTTGATCTTTTTGAGATGTAGAATAAATAGATCAGATCATGAAATTGTGTTGTTTTCAGTTAATTAATCAAGATCTCGATGAGGAACATGTAGTAAAACTTTCATGCGGCAAAATTTCTTCCATTGAGGATCATTTCGTTCGTTGAGGCGATAGTTTTGGCCGTATCTGCACGATATTCTCATTTTTTACATTTCTTCCAACTACCTTGTAGTAATTATATTTTAGGTGGAGCTGAAAATGTGTAAGATCTTCGAGATCAATGGGTCAGTTCCAAATACCTTTGCAAAGGTGAACGTTCTGTACGTTCAAATTCGTATATTGCAAAATTCTCCCTTCTTCATTTCATAATTTTAACTATTAAATAAAATTGCAGTCAAATTTGCTTGCAATACGCTTGAAGGGATAATATCTGAGAAATTAATACTCGCGTCATTTAAAATTTTCTTAATGTCATCATAGGATACACTTTTAAATTAATGCAATCAAATCCTCTAATAATACAAATTCTTTTAACATCTGACTGCGCAATATTTATTATCTTAAAATACTAAATAATGTTATTATTTGTAGTTCTGCTAAATCAAAATTTTTTTGTTATTATAAGGGACGTTCATATGATATATTATTTAAAATTTTTGGTTTAGTTTATCAAATGTTTTTTAATTCACAATATTGGTTTTTCTATAAGTACTTTTGTGTATATTAGACAATTTATAAGCATGAGACAGAAAAAATTCATCACTAAAAAAAATTGGTAGAACATAATATATAGATTTTAACTTTATTGAAAACAAAAAAAAAAATTGTATATTAAAAATAATAACGATATTTATTGACATTCATTACGAGATCTAAAATAATGAGAATGTCATTTCAATATAATTCAATACCTGTTGACTTGTAATTTTTTTACATAAGAAGGTTAAAGTTATTACTAGTGCTCCAAAAGGGAAAGAATATTCGAACTTGAACCTGTCAATATTTACAGAACTTAAATTCAACTCGACCTGATTTATAGTTTAACTCAGATTTGACTCGAATTATAAGGATAATACTAAAGCCGAAATAAATAATTTTTTATTAGAAATCTAATAGTAAATTTGAATTATAACAAAGATTTATTATTTTCGTTTGAACATTAATCCAATCACCAAAGTTTTTCAAAAAAAAAGATATATTAAAAAAAAAAATAATAATATTCCTTTTAATAAACAGTTAAGCTAACTTCGGAACATAAACATTCCTAATATGGATGTTCTTTTCTTCAAAAAGTTTTTTTGCAAAAGTTCATATTTACAACTATAATCTTTAGTATTACAGTAGTTCATCATTTTCGTTCTTTTATAGTATTGTAGAATTGTTGTAAGGTGGAATTTACCTCAATAAAAATAAGTTCCGTTACCAAGCAATAGAGTATAGATCTTTTGTTTAACTCATTTAACTCTAAATATCTAATTTTAACTTTATTTGGTAGACAAGAAGCGGTTAGATCCTTTTAAGTTATTTGAGCAGATTAGGGAAATATTATTGTCGGAAAAAATTTAAACCGAGGGCTGAGTTTTCTAATTGATAAATTTCTATGGCAAGAAAAAAAAAATAAAATAAAAGTTTATCAGTATAAAAAAAAAAGGAAAAAAAAAAATGGTTTTAAAGAATTTAGAAAAAATTCTAAAAGACTTGGAAACGAGAATTAAGGAACTAGAGCAAAGTTACGAATATTTAGAAGAAAAAGTTAGAGAGCGAGAAGAAACCAAAGCCAATATTAATAATTTAGAAGAAAAGGTTAGAGAGCGAGAAGGAGAAACAAAAGCTAATCTCAATAATTTAGAAGAAAAGATTAAAGAACGAGAAGAAATATCCAAAGAAAAGCAAGGAATTATTAATGAATTAGAAAAGAGAATCGGTAATCTTGAATTAACGTTAATTATTTATGATGATAAAATTGAAAATTTAACTATTATAGATATTAATAAGGATGAAATATTGAACAACATCGGCGGATTGCAAAGATATCGAAAGTTGACAAAACTCTATTGCCATGAAACTCAAATAACAAGCTTACCTACATTACCTAACTCCTTAACGATACTCGATTGCTCTGCAACTAAAATAACATGCTTAACAACATTACCAAACTCCTTAACGGATCTCCATTGCTATAATACTAAAATAACAAGCTTACCAATATTGCCTAACTCCTTAACTTATCTTGACTGTTCTGAAACTCTAATAACTAGCTTGCCAAATAAACCCGATTCCTTAAAGAATATCTACCCTGAATATTTAAAAATTCAATAATCAAACAACTATCCTACCAACATATAACTCCTTAATAATTATAGCAATTTCGTTGTTTTATTTTAATTAAAAATTATTACTTTTAAACTTAAATAACAAGATGATCAATCCAATCTTATTGTATTAACATTACAAGCATTCTTTTATCAATAAAATATTTTTTTTCTTGATTAATACTGAATTTATTTAAATAAGATTTAAATGACAAATAGGTGGATTATATTGTACATCAAGAATAATTTAATTTAAAATCAATTTTTCTTTATTCAGTTGCTGAATTGTTGAAAATATATTTGGTATTTAAAGTGCAAAAAAGCAAATTTTTGTGATAATATAACTTTCTTTAGATTATTCATGTTCAATTATATTTTCAAGATGCCTATCATGCTATCACAAAAAATATAGCATAGCTTTTTGATTACATTTGCATTATTCTAATATTATAAATAATGATATTTCCTTTTATTAGTCTGGAGCGTAGCGAAGGATTATATACTTCTGCAAATGTCCAGATATCTGCCCGCTAGTCTAGTGAATTGATGCATCATATTATTATTAGTTCTGTTATTTCTGATTTCTTGATAAAGAAATGCATCGTGTTTGTTATTACATAATTTAAATAATCTGTTGTTGCTCAATTTTTTGATAAAGAAAATGTATTACATAAATTATTAAATAAAAAATATTGTTAAACACTAGTCGAAATAGTCCAAATCGGCTAAAAATCAGATGGCTGATTTTAGTCTGATTTTGATACTATTTATGGCTGATTTATCATATTTTCTGACTGACATAAACAGGTGCCGATAGACGCCGATCGACCCTAATCAGACATGGCCATTCAGAACTTAAATTTAACCATAAATCAGCCTAAAACTGGCCTCAATTCAGCAACAATTCAGACGTCAATAGACGCCGATTGACTCCAATCGGACATAGCCATTCAGATTAAATTTAACCATAAATCAGCCTAAAATTGATCTTAATTCAGCATCATTCAGCATTAATTCAAAACTTAAATAACATAAATCAGCTTAAAATTAACCTCAATACAGCATCATTCGGCATCAATTCAGAACTTAAATAACCATAAATCAGCCTAAAATTGATCTAAATTCAGCATCATTCAGCATCAATTCAGAATTTAAATAACCATAAATCAGTCTAAAATCAGCCTAAATTCAGCAAATTATCAAAAATCAGCCTTGCCAATTAGCATACATCAGAAATCGGCCAAGAATCAACCAAAATTTGATTTATCTTATTTATAGCCAATTGGCTTATAGCCGATTAGTATATATCAAAATTCGACCTATCTTATTTATAACTAATTGACGTCTGATTAGAACGATAGGGTATTATCATTCCTTAGGAACAATGGTATTATTGTACCTAAGGTACAATAGTTTTATCATTCCTTAAGGATGATGGTATTATCGTATCTAAGGAACGATAGTTTTATCGTACTTAAGGAATGATGATTTTATTGTACTTAAGGAACGATAATTTTATTGTATCTAAGGAATGATAGTTTTATCGTTTCTAAGGAATGATGCATTTATCGTTCCTTAAGGATGATAGTTTTATCATTTCTAAGAGACGATGGTATTATCATTCCTTAGGGACGATGGTATTATCGTACCTAAGGAATGATAGTTTTATCATTTCTTAGGTAAGATGCATTTATCATTCCTAAAAAATGATGGTTTTATTATTTTTTAGATACGACGATTTTATTGTATCTAAAGAACGATGGTATTATTGTTCCTTGAGACAATGGTTTATCATTCCTTAGGGACGATAGTATTATCGTACCTAAGTAACGATAGTTTTATCATTCTTAAGGTATAATGTTATTATCATTCTAATGAACTGAAATTTCATATTAAACTGATTTGCTAAAATAATATTGATTTAATGTAATATTTAAGTTTTTTTCTGGTATATAGGAATATTTATATAAATAAGCTTAATTTTTTAACTTTTTAAAAAATAATTTCAATCAT
>CAJVPQ010001966.1:0-15545 GCA_910591825.1 Funneliformis caledonium
TTTTATTATTTTTATATATTATTAATTAACAATTCCTTATACATCATTTTTTATAAAAAAAATGCTAAAAAAAAATTTCTTATAAAATATAAGGAAATGTGTTACGGAATTTCAAAAAACGTATACAAAACTTATTTATAATAATGAAAAAATGTATGCAAATTTTTTATAGGGCTATACCTAAAAATTAAATAGATTGCAGTTATTGTAATTCTATCGAGAAATAAATACAGATAATATATAAGATTAAGCAAAAGTCTTAGAATCTATAACTTTACGTAATAAAATTAATAAGAATATTAATAAAATTAAAAAAGATATAGCATTACTTAAAGAAGTCTTAAAAAAATAATCAATATATGCCAAACACATAATATACGTCAATACTTCAGATCAGATATGTTGATTTGAAGTTTACTATTATATAAAATATAATGAAAAAAATTTATAGCTTTAGGGAGTAAGAGCTCAGGCTATATTAATTAGTAACATCATAGCTAAATTTACTATTCATATATATTATAAAGTAAATTAATCTTTTTTTCAAGTATTCTTGCTTTCTTATAAAGATCTTACTATTGACTATAAAATTTATTTTGAAGAATAGAAGATTTGATAAGACAGGAAAAAATTTTTGTAAGATTGATTATATGAAAATTAACTATTATATGAACATTTTTAATATTATATCTAGTTTTCAATTATAATTATAATTCGTAGTATTAATAATTGTATGAAAATATGTTATTTTCTGTTTACTCTAATCTAATTGATCTTTTGTAAAATTAAGATTTTCATAAAGATCTTTTTCTTTTTGTTTCAAGAGAGATTGTAATACTTCAATATTCTATTAATGATTTATAGTAAGGCAAGAATAAAGATCTTTATATTTAAAATTAATAAATATCTTTTCAAGCAATTTAAAGATAGCAAGTAGACTAAAAGTCTAAAAGTGAGGCCAGAATTTTTTGTGTATATATCATAGATAATAGATAAGTAGAAAGTTTTTAGTATATATATACTTACAAATTCAAATCTTTAAATAAAAATTAATATATCAAGAAAATGATTACCTTAAACATAAAATCTAAATATTATTTAACTAAGTAATTACAGTCAACCCTCTCTAAATGCACCTCTTTATAACCATAATGAAAATTTTTAAAAAATGTGAATTTAAAGAGAATGTGCATTTTAAGAGAAAATTTCTATATGAATTCTATATGCTTGAGACTGAACGAAGCATGCATTTAGAGAGAAAATATATAGTATATACATTTAAAGAGGATGCATTTAAAGAGGGTTGACTATATATAATTTTGAATATTTATTTGATTTATTTATAACTATGCTATAAAGTAATAAAAAGTGAAAAAAAATATTAATATATTAATTTTAAAAACTTATCTCATAATGAAACTTCTTTTTGATAAAGAGCTTGTTTTATATCACTTTATTAAAGATGAGATTAATTCTGTGTTAAATTCTTAGATCTGCTAATATATCAAAAAGATGGATTTATCTGTAGAAAAAATGTTTACGAAAATTAGAATGTGTTAGATACTTCAAATCATCATCTAAAAAGCTATATATATTCTGCAATAAGCTAATCTATTTCCAGACTAATTTTTATATAATACATACCACAATTATTTATAAGAATAACTGGCAAGACAGACAAAAAAATAACTATTCCTATTTATTCACAAGTTTGTATTTAGTTAACTATTTTGTTTATTATACCTATATGTAATTTTTTACATAGATAAATATAGGTGATATACTTATCTCAACTACATAACTAAAATTTGTAGACATGTAATATTTATAATTTATTTTCTGAATCAGATAAGTCAGGTGGATTCTTAAATATAGCAATTTTTACATATAATTCATTTTGCTTTTTTTTGTAATAATTCTCTCTACTTTAATATTTGTCTATATGCAGGGTTGGGAAATTAGTACAGTTAGTACAGCTAAGTACAGTTTAGTACAGTTAGTATACATAATAATTAATATAAAATTTAGTACAGTACAGTATAAGTACAAAGTCAAATTTGCTTAGTACATACAAATTTTCCAACCCTGCCTATATGTTTAGCACATATATTATATATTGACTTATTTAGCTTACTGCATTTTTTATAAGAAGTACGTACTAAAGATTTACAATGAACATATTACCCTTCTGATCTATAACTACCTTGATCCAGATTTTTCTAATTCTATGAATATATGAATAATGATAAAATGCTATCATAATTGTATATAATAAGTATGTGAATCAAATTTATATTTTTCTTAGCAAAATCAAATAATATAACTTTTTTGACTTTTTAGTTATGCATTTGTTATGATTGAAATAATTAATTTTATTTTAAAGATTTATCTATTAATTATTATAGTTATAAAATATTACTACATATACCTTTGTTAAATCAAAACGTATATACAAATATCGCATATATACAAATAAATAAAATAAGTTTATCTAGTGAAGCAAAAAAACGTTTATGTGATTCATTACAACAACAATGTCTAAATCAAAAATTGGCTAAATATAATGAAGTAAAAATAATTCTCAAAAGTATAACAGATCTTGACTATAAACCTGACTATAGAAAACATATATATTATAAATACTAGCTTAAATTTAATAATTATATCAGCTTTGTTAATAAAAATGATACTGCACTTTTAAATATATACTAACCTAAAAAGATTTATTTTTAATATATAATTTGAATAAAGGAAAAGTTTGCATTAGTCAATTATCCTTCTGAAGTTTATAGAATACCTGATACACATGAATATATTGATGGAAATCAGCCTCTTCGTTTGATTATTGATATTGATACAAGGCAAAAGTCTGATCTAAATAATCCTGAACTTTCTTTTCTAGATAGTGAAAAAAATACTCATGGAGATTTGATGTTTCAAATTTTAGTTGCTTGTACAAATGCATTAAGCTTAATATCAAATTGTATGTCTTATTAAATTCTTTTGCCTTAGCAAACTTAAATACTGAGAAATATAGTTATTATATTATTTATCCTCAAGCTTAATTTGTAAATTATAAAGAACTTAAAAGTTTCATAGAAAAAGTTATGGAATTAGTTGAAAACCTTATTCAAGATTCATTAATATTGATCTTTTCAAAATATATTTCAATCTTTGACTTCTTGAATTGGCAAAAGAGAAATATATAAAAAGACCTACTATCTTTTCTGTAAAAAATGGATTATCTGATTCAACTTAAAGAAAATTATTCTGTAATCTGATCACAAACCTTTTCTTCAAAAGAGCTAATAAAATAAGAATCCCAGTCTATCAATGATGAAAATGCTTTAAATAAAGATGCAAATCTAGTTATTAAAAAATGAGTAATTTCAGATTAGAAAAGTTGAAAATAGTTTTATTAATTTTGAAGCACAATCAGTTAAAAATGTCCTATATATAACGTTAAATATGAAAAAAACTAACTTTACGAATTTATTCAAAAAAATGAAATTTTGTACTTAAATTTTATTGTCAAAAATAACACAAGTCAGATAATAAGGGATTGAGTTTTGATAAGATATCAGATAAAGTTGAATTAAAAGAAAAGCATAAAAGTGGAAATTAGATAAAAAAATAGCCAAAGCTGTATTAAATTTCTATTTACTTTCTGAATTATTTGAAGAAATTATTAATATAAAGAAAATGGAAGATTTTTCAGAAGCTTATTCCAATTTCTTGAGCAGAAAATCCAGTATAACTTTGATTCACTCTCTTATGATAATGGAAAAACAAAAAGTCTAAGAAAATATCTTAATTTCTTAACCAAAAATAAAGCTAATTTGTCTTACATAATTTGGATTTTTTACTGAAATTTCTTAGTAATGAATCAATATGTAAAATTAATGATTTTAAATTATCCAGACTTAGAATCTGTAATTATCAAGATGAACAGAGCTTATCCATAGATAAGTAGAATATTATTATAGTTCAAGTCTCTCTTGTATAGAGTTCTCAGTCTTTGTAACTATTTTAAATAAAATCAATACAATTCAACGTCAAATGAATAGCAGTTCAAATACACAAGAATCTAAAAATACAATGTGTGATATGTTAAGATTAGCTTAACATATTTTAGCCATAAACACATTGGCAAATGAAACTCTATTATTTTTTAAGGCTTATTGTAGTAAAAATATTTGAATAATTGATAATAAATTTCAATCACTTATAAGTAAAACTATTGAGTATCTTTATGATTCAAATAATAGGACTGAAGCTATGCAGATTGGGTTTGAGTTTCTGAGATAAGGCAAATGCATGACAATTATTATAATAAACTCTAATATGGCTCAAATATTAGTAGAAAAAGCTTCTAAATTATCTTTTAAAACTCGTATCTATTATAGAGACATGGATGGAAAATGATGAAAAGAAGACTTCTTAGATATTAATACTAGTTGAAATAAACTCAATTGCGTGACCTATACATTTACTGTGAAGGCTGAAATTTCTTTCAAAAAATTTAATCACTTTAACGTAATTATAGATATTATAAATATTGAAACTTCAGTTAATGTTGAAGTATTTATCCAGATGATGTTCTAAATTTGTGATTATGAAAAGCATATACTTTCTTTCTATTATCAAAAAAAATTTTAATAAACTTTTTTGCCTACTAGGTTATGAAAATATTCACATAGAACTTGAAATTGCTTAGCTCAATAATCTACCTATAACAATAAAAGGTTATAGAAAATAGGATAAAGATATTATTTCCTATAAACTTGACCAATCATTTACTGTAATATCATTTATTAAGGTTGAGCATCAAAAACATCTCTTAGCAAGAAATTTATTTAAGATTTCATACAGCCTTATTGCTAGTATAGGGGCAAATTTTAAATAAATAAAATTGGATGAAACTTGAAGAGTTATAGGGATTTGTAAAAAAGTTCATAATGAAATTAGAGCTGAAGTATTAGTTATCAAAATATAAATTTTGAGATAATTACTACTAAGGTTACTTGTTTATACTTATTTTGAATTTGGCAAAACATCTAAACTATAGTTTCACTAATTTTTTATTAAGGTTTTAATATAGTTTTGCATTTTTATAAGCTTTAATATAATTTTATCTTTTTCAGAATTTTGCAGATTTTTTAATAAGATTTTAATATAATTTCGCTAAATTTTACCATTTTCTATTTAGATAACTTGCAAAACCTCTAAGTTTCATCTAGTAACTTTAATTACCACTCTCAAAATCTTACTCTTGAAAAAGTCAAATTTCTTAAACTTAATTCAGAACATTTAGTTATAGATACTATGACACTTAAGCATTTTTATATGTAAAATCTTTACTGTAGAAATAATATGAGTATCAAAGGATAGGAATAAATTCTGTGATAAAAATTTTGTAAAACATTTTAGTTTACCTAAATTTAAAAAACATTTCTTATGTCTATTTTATTTTTACAAGCAAGTTTATAATGAAGATAATGTAATAGAAGAATTAAAGACTAAAAATATCATATAATAGAAAGATATATTTTATAATGCTAAAGATAATTTTGAGAATTCAATAAGAAAGAATTTACATAAAATATACTTAGCAAATCATTGAGAAGCTATACAAGAATTTTTACAATCACTTAATTTTATAAATATAGATGATAAGCATATTCTTTCTGATGATTAGGTAAAAGTTACATTTGAAATATCTCGTGATAGATTTATAAAAATTTGAAGTTAAGCTTTATTGCTCTTTAGCTTTAAATTTTGTGTAAAAGAAATACCAGATCTTAAATCAACTATAAAAGCAATTAATATAATTGTTAATAATTTGTGTAGTTATACTATAAAAAATAATCAAAAATTGGTAGGATCTAAAGAAAAAAGAGTTTGAAAGTATTTCATATCAAATTAATCAAAATTCTATAAAGGATATGATTTTAATAATTAAGAAGAAATAATAGCTATAAAAGTGAATAATTTTAAATATCTTTTTATAAATCCAGTTCTTCTATTATATAAGTTAAAGATAAATAATAAGATTCAGAATCTTTTTGATCTTATACCTATTATTAATAATACTATTTCAGATTATGTAGAGTATGAAGTTTCTAATTCATCTAATAATATGATTAATAAAAAAAGCTTTATCTTTAAAAATGCTAGCTTAAGATCAATTAATCAATTCAAATAAAATAAATGAATATAAAAAGGATTACAGTCAACTCTTAATATAGTGAACTCTTGATATAACGAATTTTTTGAATAAATATAATAAAAATACTCTTATTATAGCGAATTGGCCAATCAAATCTCTTAAAATCTTCACTATAGCCTTATAGCGAAATTGAGGTTTAAGACATAGAGTTCGTTATAACAAAAGTTAACTGTATACTTAAAATATATGCCATATCAATACTATAATGTGTATCATAAAAAGTCATCAAGTATATTTTAAATTTAAAATTTTTTATAATTATGTGATAAATATAATACTAATTTGTAATTGGCTAAAATTTATATCATATGATAATATGATTTAATAAATTTAAAATTTAAAATCTAATTAAAATTTAAATTGTAAAAAAACTTTACTTTATTAATTCATCAATATTTTTAAAAATAAAATCTAAAATAGTTTTATATGATTCATATTTTTTTAAAATATATATAGCCTGCAAATCTATTAATCCTTTTTTATAAAATTCCATAAATTTTGTTGATTTTTAAGCATATTTACGTATATGATTCAAAGAAACTGAATCTATACTTTTAGAACTATTTTTTATAATCCTTTCTATATATAATTATAATATTATTGAGTATATTATTTTGCAACTTTCCAATACTTTTCAATATTATTAAGTTTATAATGAAATTTTGGATAAAAAATTACTTTATGTCTCAAACGTTCAATAACTTCTTATAAAATTAATTTCTGATTAAGAAAATCTTCTTAAACTGCTAAAATATAACATGTATAACATTCTGAATTCTTTAATAATAACTTCTTATTATCATAAAATCCTTTTAATTCTGACTTTCATAAATTACGTTCTTATAAAATTATTTTCATTCTTTTAGGTTTTCACAAAGTTTTTCATTTGAATAATCAGCAGAAAATACCATACTTTGAACTTGCCTATTAAAAATAGTATTACAAAGAAGAAGACATGGATGATGATGATTTAAAGGATAACATCGATCCCTAGAAAATCATATATGTCTTCTATGTCATTTATGTCATCTATAGTATATATTTCTTTTATATAATATATTTCTTTTATTTATTTTATTTTATTTATCTCATATATTTATTATATTTTATTTATTATATTTATTTCTTTGATAACTTTATATTTTTCATTTTATATAAATAGAGAACAATTTCTTTTAGCTTAACAGTGTGTTTGACTCATAGTTTTATTAAATAGTTTAGTTTAATTCCCTTAATATAATTGTATAATACAGAGCGCTGACTGAAGCAGTACTCCATTGTTATAGTTATTAAATAAACTGTTAATTTACCAACACTCTTTTAAATCTAATTATCAAATTAAACCTTCTACTTATTATTCATAAATATTGCATCACTTATCACTCATAAGTATTTTAAAAAACTGATTATAACAATAATATTATACATAATTGGTTGCTTTTTACCAGAATTAAGATTTATATTTTTACTGCATTGAGAGTATCATCAGCCAATTTTGCATGACTAGAGGAATTATCAAATGCAAATATTACGATCATTCCAGAATGTATTTTTTTAAAAATTAGAATTGCTCAGATTTTAATCTATATATATAATAATAATATTAAAAATATAATTTTTATAAATTAATTTATAATATATTTATTTTACTTGATTAATAAATAATTCATATTTCACCATTTATCAAAATTTTTTTAGGATTAATTATTATACGAGCTTTATACAAAATTATTTCATCTATATTATTTCATTTAATTTTAATCTTTCAATAATTTCTATTAAAAAATTACTAATATGAATAGAATGTTCTTGACCCTTTTTTATATAATGGTTGTTTATTTTTAGGCCTTCAACCTGATTTTTATTTATCATTTAATTGAAAAGTTGTTTCATCATGTATTATACTATCTATCTTTTATTTCAAATATACAATTTCGTTTTATAATAGGTTTATTTTTTATAGGATATCTTAAATTATTTATACAGTTATATTTTTTTACAGCACAAATTAAATCATTTGAAATCTAAAAAAGGTAATATATTTAAATTAGTATTATACTTGAATATAATAATAAATAATTTATATTACTTATAATTCACATTGAATTTTATTATATTTAAAATTCTTTATAATTATAGATAGAATTCATTGCTTTTTATCAAACTCATGCTTATTATTCTGAATTATTTTGTTAAAAAATTTTCTAAAATTGATTGATAATCATTTATAACTAATCAATAATTTTTCTAATTTTTTTATTTTTAATTTCAGTTTTTGTATCTTGTAAATTATAAAAAATAACATTCAGAAAATTCATAATATATAAGTATAAATGTATATTACAATTATTAGAATAATTTAAAGTATATGTTCAAATTTCAACTAAGATAAAAATAATATTTTATTAGTTTTTTTGTGTTTTTAAAAAATATAACTATTATATAATTTAAGACAAATTAATTAATCTTAAATTTTTTTTTTTATATAGTATTATATTAGTATAACTAACATTCTTCATTATTTTTTATCAAAAACTCAATTCATAATCAAAAAATTAATAATTTGACTTAAGATAAATAATAAACTTTATAATGCTTGTTTATTGTTTTTTCTATTTATCAAAAAATTAATATTAATTAATTTTAGTAATAATAATTTTCTATTTTAAACTTTACTCAAATGCTTATGACATTGTCTGAATATTACCTTATTCTATTATATTACAAATTAATTGTTCTACATAATTTTCCAATGCATCAATTGTATCTAGATAATTAATTCTAAATAAAGTTTTTCTATCATAATTTTTCAATACTCTTACTTTCTTTTAAACATTATTCGATAAAATATTATTATAATTCACAATCAATCTCTCATTTAAAATATTTTAAATTGACAATTCCTATTATTAATTTTTTGAATAAAAAAGCTTTATTTATTATAATATTGATATATAAAACTTAAATGATATCTAATAAAATTATCAGAATTGTCATTTAAAATACCTAACTTTATAATTAAAACTAAAAGTTTATCAATTGATATTTTAAAAGAATAAAATACTATATCTGATACTAATTATTTAATTATATATTATTATTATCAAATCCTATAATCAAAGATTATGAATATCATATTCTAGTATTGAAAAATATTTGTAAGTTTCATTAATGACTTCAGATATAATTAAATAAATTTTTACTGTAATGTCTGATTCACATATATAGCATAATTTAATATTATTATTTGTATTAATAACATGAACAATAAATTTCTTCTTATTAATTTCTAGACAAACTCTCATATTAATCTTATAGTTATGTTTATTTATTTTTCTTCATTAGATATTTTTTGATTAAAAAAATTCACAGTTTCTAGTATATAAACTATAATAAAGCATTAAAATAAGATTACTGATAAAAATAAGATGTATTTTATATTTTTGATATTAGAATTTAATGAATAAAAAAATTGAGATTTAAAAATTTTATTTCTAATATGTTTAATTAACTATAAGATTTACTATTAAATTATAATCAAATACTCTGATTAACCCGCAGATCAGCAATTAAACTTAGTATATTATATTAATTAAAAATCTATTAATTAAAATAATATTAATTAATATATTATTAGAAATTATATATAAAAATTTTATTTAAAAATAAAGATTACTAGTAATTTTATAATAAAATTCAAAAAATACAATAAATTTAGCATAATAATTATAAAAGAAAATAAAGTAATTTTAATAATGCTTGGTAAATAATTAAAAAAATAAAAACAAAATAATATATTTTAATTATATATCTTATATTAAATATAATAATTAAAGTTAATATTAAAAAAAAAGTCTAAATCAATAACAGAAATAAAGCATTTAATAATTTCAATAGTTTATCTTTAAAAGACTTTAATATATTAAATACTGCAGAAGCTATAAAAATATAAGGTTAAAGAATACAGTTATACTTATTTTATATAAAGGTTTAGTAAAAGTATTGTTAAAATTAAATGTTATCCAATTTTCAGTATTATACTAATTCTTCAATTCCTAATTCTGATCAGATTATTATATCATAATAAAAGTCACCTCAGATTCTTATAAACCGAAATTTTTGAATTAATCTGGATATAAGCAAAATTTTAAATGAATACTTCGATTATTTTTATTAAAAACTTGGACCTAATTAATGATGACCGGCTAAGATGGAATTTTCCTTAAAGTTGACCAACTTGCCAATAGATACCAATGCCCACCACCTCACTACCATTAACGTGCAGTTGACACCACTAGCTTGGATTATTCCAAAACCAAAGTCCAATTATTGCAATAAGCAATACGTAATTTTTCGCAAGACAATATCGGTGATTTTATTACCGCCACCGCCTTTTCGATTTATTTGAATCAAAAATAAATGAGATGTCATTGACAAAATCACTTGAAAGCTTATAGGATGATTAGAAAATTAAATCTTTATTCGACTTAAATAAAAAAAAATATTTTAATATTATTAATTTTATTTAATCATAAATTTTTATATATTTAAATTGCAAATTGCATGAAATTTTTTTTTTATGATTCTACGGGATCACACATTTATAATTTATCAAGATATTTATCCAAGCTAGGTATCTAATAAGTTCGGAAAAATTGCATGATTAATAATAATGTAAGAGTATTTGATAGATAAATCATGCATATATAAAGTAAATAAAAAAATACATACTTCTTCGGAGAGACCTTTTCTCTTTCTTATTCCCTTAACAATGTCTGCTACTTTACCGGCTTCTAGTGGATTTCCGTTCATAAGTTGCCAATGAGAGAATACAGCTTGAGGGAAAGCTTGTCCTCCTGTATTTGAACGAAGATCGGCAGTAAAACCGAAGGATTCATTTACCTATGATTTAAAAAAAATATATATATATATAAATAAGTATTAGGACATACAAAGAGGTTGATATAAATTACAAATTAAGTACTTACAGGTAAGTAAGCTTTTATGTTATACAATGGAGTACCAGGACGTTGTTCTTCAGCAAAGACGTGACCACGACGTCTATTCAAAACACCATAAATACCACCCATAGCACCTTCAGGACATTGGATTTCGACAAGGAAAACAGGTTCCAAGAGACCAGGGATGGCTGTTAAAGCTGAAGCATAAATGACACGACGACAAGTAGGAATGATTTGACCACCACCACGATGTATAGCATCAGCATGCAAAACTACATCAAGAACGTTGAAACGGCAGGAACGCATATTTTCTTCAGCGCAAACACCTTCTTTTGTGGCCCATTGAAAGGCAGCAATGCAAGAGTCCTTAATTTCATTAAGGTATTGAACTCCCTTGGTCGTATCTACTAACAGATTTGGGCCAGTGGTATCAGGTCCGAAACACCAGATCTTACGAGCATCAGTAACATCCCAGCCATACGTTTCGGCGAGGATACGTGCACGTGCTTTGAAATCATCACGTGGAGTAACTTTACCCGCTTCGATATCGTTTGATAGCTCTTCTTGTAACGGAGAAGCTTTCATAAATATACGGTTATGTTTATTCGGTGATTTAGATAAGGCGGTTATTGATGACTCAGCTTGAACAGTTTCTCTATATGATACTACCGGATCACCAGTCTTGATTGGAACTTGAGCATGATCTTCTTCTAAATCCTTTAAACAAATTTCCAAATGTAATTCTCCTGCGCCAGCTACAATATGCTCACCGGATTCAGAAGTACTAACTTGCACACAAGGATCTGATTTAGATAAACGTTTTAATCCTTCAACTAATTTAGGTAAGTCGTTTGCATTCTTTACGTCAACAGCTATTTTAACGACAGGTGACACTGAAAACTTCATGACCTTCAAATTATGAGCAGAATCCGAAGTGGTAATAGTACCAGATTTGAGTAAATATTGATCTACACCAACAAGACCAACGATGTTACCGGCAGGACAATCTTCGATAGGTTCAACATAACGGCCCATCATAAGAATTGTACGTTGAATAGATTTGACGAACAAATCATCCTTTTTACCGGGTAGATAGTTAGGACCTTGGATACGAACTTTAAGACCAGATCTAACAGTACCAGAGAATACACGTCCAAAAGCATAGAAACGACCTTTATCAGATGTCGGTACCATTTTAGATATGTACAACATAAGTGGTGCATGGGGATCACAGTCACGAATACCGATGGCACATTCATCGTCAGCAGGACCCTCGTATAACATTTCAGCTCGATACTTTTGTGCGGTTACAGGTGATGGAAGGTGGATTACTATCATTTCTAGTAAAGCGTCTGAGGCAGGTAAGAATTTTCGCATTACGACCTTAAGAAGGGCTTTTCCTTCCAATTCTCTTTCTTCACTTTTTAAGGTAATTTCCAATTTTTCGATCATCTTGGCAGCTTCATCTTTCTTAAAGTTCATAATGGCATCAAACAATTTAAAGATAGGGTCCAAGACGAACATGCAGAAAGCTCGTTCAGTGTTGTCACCAGCCTGCTTGGTCCATTTCTTTGTTTTAGGATTGAAAAAGTTTTCACCCCAAAGTTTTTGCATCATTTTATCTTGGTCAACACCGAATTTTTTAGAATATCGTTTGGCAAACTGACGAAGGGTAAACCCCCAACCATGAAGTCCGGATCCAAAAGCGACAGTACCCTTTTCAGGATAAACTTGAATTTCCCCAAGACTTTGGTCGAAATAAGTTGAAACGATGACATTTACCGATTCAATTGTACGTTGGAAGGACTAAAATATTTAAAATAAATTACTAAAACATTTTTACTTAAATTACAACAAAATTATATCTAAATTTTACACATACTGTATACAAATCTTCTTTGGTAAGTTGTAATTCTAGCAGGGCACGATCGACTTTGTTAATAATTACTACGGGCTTGATTCGTTCAGTAAGGGCTTGACGTAACACGGTTTCTGTTTGTACACAAACACCCTCAATACAATCAACAACAACCAAGGCACCGTCAGTAACTCGAAGAGCAGCTGTTACTTCAGATGAAAAGTCCACGTGTCCAGGAGAATCAATCAAATTAATCAAGAATTCGTTGCCTGATTAAATGATCATAACAAATATATATAAAAATAAAATGATTAAGGAACGTTGAGGTTTAGTAAATCACGAGAAAAATAAAGTGAATTGATTGATGATACCATCAGTCTTTTGCTTTACATCTACTAGATCATCTTTTGGCAATTCAAAATACATTGAAATGGCTGTAGATTTAATCGTGATACAACGTTCCTGTTCGTCAGCACGAGTATCTGTGAAACGTGCTTCGCCAGCTTTCTGTGAAGAAATAATACCGGCCTTGGATACAAGCGAATCGGTGAGCGTAGATTTTCCGTGGTCGACGTGTGCAATAACGGACATATTACGCACGTTGGAAACGCGGTCCATCTAATTCATTATTATAATTTTACAAATAAGAACGTTTTCAACGATTAATTTTCATGACAAAATCAATAATGTATCTAATTCATGAAGAAATATATATATGTTTTTTAATATAGATTTATACATACAAGACCACGAATCTGGTCGACTGTAAAGTTCACCTATTATGTATTTACAAAAACAAAGTAATATAAAGAAGAAAATCAGTGCGATGATACATAACTTTCCTTCTCATAGAACGAATACTTCAATGTTCAAATGTTTAAAATTTTGTTATGTAACATAATAAAAAGAAGTCATTAATGTATTAACATACCATTTTTTCGTTTATAAATCGATAAAAGAATTAATCAAAGAAATAAAAAGAGGATGGATGGGATCCTGGAGGGAAATAAAAAATTCTCAAAGTCCGTTTATTGCGAGAATTCCTGCTCAACAGGAAATTTTTCATTGAAATCATCCGATCTTTTATAATCACTCAGCCGCAGTTATGTCGGATCTTACCGCAGTATACCGCAGAAATTTTTTTTTTAAAGTATAATATAAAATTAACATAATATTGTATGAAAAAACGATTTACAAGAAATTCGTCATTGCCCTATTGCCTAAGACGATTCTGGTGTGGACCGCAGTTTAATGTGGGACATGCAAAGGCTAAAAAAATATGCTCAATTCAAAGCCGCGGAATAATTCAAATCCTCTTAAAAATTCACAAAAAAAAGTGTTTACGCATTTTTGACCAGGCGATCATGATTAAATTTTTTTTTTTTTTTGTAATATTTTAAATATTAAGTTTACATTCTCTCTAAAGGTTTTAATCCCAATAATTTAAGGGCGTTTCCAAGCGTTATTCGACTAGCCCAATACATTAATAATCTAGCTTCTGCTACTTTACGTTCTTGTCCAACAACCCACAGAGTTTCTAAAGCTACAGATACAGTGTGACTTAGTTTCATTGCATATGTCACAATCGTACAAGGTTCCAATGTGTATAACGCCGCTTTGACAAAATCAGGATATTGTGCAATAGTATCAATAAGGTCCAATGCCGGTTTTGTTGAAAGTAGACTAATATCAATGTTGGGATTAATTTCAAATCCGCAGTTTCTTTCAATTGAACAAAGACGAGCGTGTGCATATTGAAGATAAGGTCCAGTATCCCCTACAAAATGACATCGGAAACGCCTTTAGTAAAATGACATCACGCATAATTGTTCATATGAAAATCTTAATGATGCCATACCCTCAAAGGAAAACATGCGATTCCAATTGAAAGCGTAATTACGAATTCTATATGTTAAAGACAGAATTACAATTTAATTTACATACAAACAAAAAAAAATAAAATAAAATAAAAATTACACAAAACTACCTTTTAGCAGACATGTCCTGAATCATTACAGCGGAAATACCAATTATATCCGCTACTTGATCAGGATTGTCAATTTGTGAATATTTTTTTTCATTTTGCCTCATCACTTCATGCATCGATTCTTTGGTTTGGTCCAAGATATCATCCAAGAAAACTGCAGTTCCTTTACGAGTACTCATCCCATTAACCATACCAAAATTGATATGTTTACATCGATCTACCCACTCCATGCCCATTAATTCCAATACCTTAAAGAGCTGTTTTAAATGTAAATCCTGCTGAGAAGCAACAATATAATACATTGCATCAAATTTATACTTCTCATATCTTTCCATAGCAGCCCCAATATCTCTAGTAATATATAACGTGGTGCCGTCATTCTTTTGTACAACAGCAACATCCATTTTATACTGACTCAAATCAATAATTAATGCACCCTCAGATTCTTTTATAATGTGTTTATCCTTTAGTACTTTCATAGCACGATTCATACTTTCATTGCTAACTTGA
>CAJVPQ010001967.1:0-15540 GCA_910591825.1 Funneliformis caledonium
TCATTTGAACTTAAGAATTTTTTTAAAAAATTTTATTACTCTAACGGATTATTTATTAATATATAAGTATTCACAGACATTCATCAAATAATCTACAGATATTTGCATAAATTTGTAACACATAAAAATGATCTGTCTATCTAAATATTTGTGTTATCTGTGTAGATTATAATTTATAGATCACTTCTCTATAGTGCGTCATATTAATACTAAATCACATGATTTACCTGTGATTATACAAAGAGTATTTTTCTTATATTTACTATGATACTGAAACTGATAATTAGTGTGATTGTGCTTATAATGATATAGTGACTAAAAAAGAGGTATTTTATTATTTAAAAAATCGGGACTGAGTCTTGATGTGATTAAAGAAGAGGAGTGACTATATAGGAGGTGACTATAAAGAGGGATGACTATATATCAAATTATACTAAATAAATATAGCATAGCAAGCTTTTTCTATTATTGGCTAATTATACACTAATATGATTAGCTAATAACCAATTATATGACTATTTGTTCTAATAAAAAATTTAAAAATTTTAATTTTTTAAGTCTGAAATCATTAATAATTATATGAAAATATTATGTCAAATTATTTTTAATAAGTGAAAAATATATTAAAATATTTTTTATTAAATTATATTAATGTAAAATATATTTAGATATTTATCTAAATTACAGTTCATTATTAGTTATTTGGTTTAAAAATTTTAAATCAAAATTATACAATAAAGTTAAAAAATGAAAGAATAGTTGTACATTATCTATTATTTATTAGAAATAATCTAACCTCCTCTTTTATTTGTATAAATAAATAAAATAAATCTTAAAATATATACCAATATATAATTCAATTTTCAATCTCTTTCTCTCTCTCTCTCTATATACATATAAAATAATATATTGCAAAGAAACCCTTATTAACTAAGTTTTGAATTACCTTGCTTTTTACCAAATTACTTTGACAGTTTATAAAACAGAAGGATACTTTAGAAATTTTTTTATCTTAACCTTTGCGAATATATCCCTGTAGCTGCGAATCTATTTAAAGATTGATGATCATCTTTTTTATATGAAATTAATATGATGTGATGATCATTTTAAAAATCAACCAATCAGGCTTAAACTCGCTATGCTAATAAATACTATATAACATTTAATGAATTATAATTTAATATAGTATATATATAAATAATTCTTTTTATAGTGAATTTATTTATACTAAATTATTTTTTTATACAATAAAGATTTTTTTCAAAGCTGTAAAAATTAAGAAAAAATTTTTTTGACTATAAAAGATAATTTAACATTTATTTTTTTCTTAATTATAGTAAATATATATTCTTTAATATTAAATAAATTAAGAAAAATAGGTTTTTACATTTTGTGTTTCATATTTATATAGTCTACCTTTAATATAGCGAATTTTGATATAATAAACTATTTGATATTTGACCAATAAATATGTTAAGTTTTTCTCTTTATAATGAAATAACTAATTAAATCCTTCAAATTTTTCACTAATTTGCTATAATAAAATTAAGGTGCAAAATAGCTACTTCGTTATATTAAGGATAGACTGTATTGTATTTCATCTACTTTTTCATTACATATTATTTTAAAAAAAATACTAAGTATTCTATTTTACTTTTTCTATTATATAATTTTTTAAAAATGCTAAAAAACCAAGTCAACTTTAATTTATCTAAGATCTCTAGAAAATGTAAATTCCTTACTGTAGCATAAAAAAGTTTATTTAAAAAAATTATTTTCACTTTTTTTAAAAAACAAAAACTTAGCTAGTGAATTTAATATTAGTGAAGGAATAATTTATGATATTTTAAAAGCAAAAGACTATTGGCTTGCTATAGATCTTAATTCATATTAAACTAATTTAAAATATGAAAAAAACATATTTTCTAATATTGAAAAAGTATTAATCATTTGAATAGAAAATGCCATTTAAATTAGTCTTATTATAACTGATAATATTCTTTCAACTAAGGTCTTAGAGTTTGCTTTTTTACTTAAGAAAATAAATTTAAAGGTTTTAATGAATGGATTGATGAGTATATAACTCAAAAAAAAATAATCAAATTTATTCATCCTTCTTACTTATAATGTAATTGAAAATGAAAAATTACCTTTATTCATATATAAGTATAAAAATTCTAGGCTCTTAAAATATTGATAAAAAAAACTCCCAGTAGATTATTACTAGAATCAAAAAAAGTTGGATGCAGGTATCAATTTAGAACGAATATATTAAAAAATTTAATACCCAAATGAGAAGGCAAAATCAAAATATTCTTTTTCTTATTGATAATACTCCCACTTATGCTTTATACAAAACCACTTATCTAACTAATATTATTGAATATTTACCTCTAAATATTACAGTACATCTTAAACCTTATGATCAAGAAATAATCAATAATTTTAAGGTAAGAATTGTAGTTGATTGAAATATTATTATACTTTATATTTTATTTATACTTTAATTCAAATTCAGCTTATTTAGGCACAGTATCAGAAGTTATATCGATTCTTCTACATAAGGTTCGTGAGCATCCATGGTGTCAGGTAAGACATGTGGGTGCTGTGGTCATATCCATCGAAAATTGGGTGATCCAAAGTGTTCCGTTGCCCCAGTTGTGCAGCTGAGCTTGATCGGGATATCAATGGTGTTCGAAATATATTACTTCGCTATCTCACCCTGCTACATCCCATTCAAAACCAAGAGCCGGTTTATGTCTGCGCTGGGTACCCCCTGGGATCTTCATGATCCTTGCAGAACATGTATATTTCCTTATTGGCATGATCAGAAATGGGAAAGTTTAATTGTAAGATACGTCATGTTTAACAAAATTATTTGTTATATTGATTTGTTATTAAAGGGTGATTTTTGTAGTTTATATTATTTAATCATAAATTTACAACAGAACACGAATTTTCGTCTATATCATAAATTTATTATAGAACCCGAATTTATGTCGTTAAATAATTTTTCACGTTAGCTTTTATTTAAATAATATATCGACATACAAAAAACAAATCAAATTAATTTTCTAACTTTGGTCCATCGGTAATGCTTATATTATGTTTTTCTAACATTATACATGCTTCTTTATGTTCTTTTATAGCAGCTAATCTTAAAAAATGAATTCCTTTTTGTCTATTATCCAATCTTAATTTTTTATTAAAGTAAGCATCCCCCAAATTATATCGAGCGACCGTATTTCCACCTTCAGCTGCCAAAGTTAAATATTTGATGAATTCATTGAGATTTTTCTTATTTTTTAATTCTTGTGTAGCCTTTAAAGCAAATGCGTAGCGAAGCTGTGCATCAGGAATCCCTTGATCGGCCGCCTCCTTAAATAATTTAGCAGACTCATTAGGATTTTTTGGTACGAACTTTCCTTCCCATAAATAATAGCCCATCCAATATTTTGCATGTGCATTTCCATTTTCTGCATGATATTTGAAACATTCCCAAGCTACATCAGTTTTTTTATCTTTATGTGCTTTTATTCCTTCTTCCAATGATAATACTGTTGATATTTCTAAATCAAATGAGAGATCCTCAAATTCAGGTAATTCCATATCCGCATCACTAACTGATGGCGGTGGAGGTTTACTTGACCCATCAAAATCCAAAGTTTTTTGTGGAAGTAAGTTTGAATTACAATCTTGTTCCATAAAATATTTATATTTGGATTGTAATTCTTCAAGTGTATTGAATAATCTTGAAAGCGTAATTCTATCTAATCTTTCTTTCCATGCTTTATTTATAATTTACAAGAAATGAAAATTAATAAACAATGTAAACTTGCAATAAATCAGTAATACGTATGTATACATACCACTTGTTATTGCTTCTCCTAATTTTATTTGAATGTCTGATTCCCGGTCATTATCAACAGGTCCAAATGTAATCCTTTCTCTCTTTCCTGCTTTTACATGAGCTTCCACTTTTTCAACTTCCCACCCTTGATATGGAATTTTTTCAAAAGTTAATTCCCAAAGTAACATTCCAAAGCTATATAAAATTAAAACAAAAAGAATTAATAAAGTTTTTTTTTTTTTTTTCAAGTTTTCATACGTATTATTTAAAATCATACCTAAAAATTTCACATGTAATATCGTATCGGAAGTTATTATTAGCTATTTTTTCGGGAGCTAACCAATGAACTATCTCTAAATCAGGAATTTTTTTGCTCTCCGCATCTGTTGTACGAGCATAATCAAAATTCGTAAGTTTTGGTTCTAAATTCTTTGTTAACATAACGTTCTCACATCGCAAATCGTGATGCAAAATTTTCACATAATCCAAGAAAGCGATAGCTCGACATAGGTCAATCGCAATATGTAATTTTCTCATCCAAGGGATGTCAAATTTTTCATAAACCTCTTTCAAATTTCCATAATGAGCCCATTCTAATATCATACAATCTTCGCCATTTAATTTCGTCAACCCATAGAATTTAAGAATATTCGTACAATCAGATAATTTGGATAAGATTGCAAGTTGACCTTGTTGTTTCTTGTAATTTCCTTGACCTTCATTGTTTGTTTGAACTTCCTTATTTAATTTGAAAGGTTTGCATGCAATTTCTATGGTACTTTTATACTGTTTTCTTATAATATGTTTGTTGCTACCACGAAAATCAGTATGATCAGTGACCAAAGGATCCTTTACATCCTTCTCATCTATTTGGTTAGGTTTTACATTTATCCCTTTTCCACTTTCAATACAATCTCTCAATTGTCTTACTATTTCAAGAATGTCATCTATTTGATCCGCAGATTGTTCGGTAACATTTTTAATATTATGCATAAACTGTAAAAAATATAAAAGAAAAAAATAAATTTTATTCTTAAAAATAAGAAAATTTAATTTCATAAATTCTTAAAAAAAAAAAAAAAAACTGACGTTGTTCATCTCACTCATATCTTCCTTTAAACATTCATTATCGTATCGCCTTTGTTCTTCATTTGCAATAGCCATAGTAAAGTTTAAATCTTTCATAACCTGATCATAATCATTTGTGAGAGTTTCAAATCGCTCTTTAACAGAATTAGTTTTAAAATACTTTTTACATCCATGAAGAGTGGATACTTCTTTGGAAAAAATTTTAATTTCCTCTAAAACGTAAACGAAACGATTAAATGCTTTATACCATTCTTGATTTTTAAAATCCTTTCCAAGTAATTTCCTACGTCGTTGCAAAGTATCGATGGCAAATTCTGCTAATCTCGTTCTATCATATAAAGCGCTAACAATATTTTTATTTGATTTCGCTTCTTTATAGATGGTTATCATCTCACTAATAATCATAGTCGCTGTACCTATCAATGGAAGGAAAGGTCCCATTGTATCCGCTATGTTACCGACGAATTTTATTGCTCCTTGTGCCATGTCCAACTTGTCAATGACGATTGCCGCCGATTGAGCTACTTCAATTGCTCCATTTAATACTTCAGGCGTTGCACTAACGATATCTTGTGATTCAGGCATTTTCTTTCTGATAGAAACAAAAGGCTAAATGACTTGAATTTATATATCAAAAAGTAATGGATCACAAATTCGCTCATTACCGTTTTTGGATATAATTGAAACCTTGTTTTTTAACTTTATTAGTTACATCGAGAAAGATAAGGAGGTAAAAATAAATCCCCTTAGTTTCAATGAAACGATCGATGTAATAGAATAAGGATTTATTAGGAAAGTGAAACCTCATTGGTTTTTAGAAATTCCTTTTTATGGACCAGATTTATTGATAGCATACACTTTTATGTTACAGCATGATGCATAAAATAAAACCAAGAAACATAACAACGCAAATGGCTAAACAATCTTTCATTATATATTGTTCTATAATTGAGATATTTAATTTTCATGCATTCTAAAAAACTTTGTTTCGTTCGAAACGAAACAAATGATCATAATCCAATCAAATTTCAGAGTCCAGCACCAAATATTTACACAATCAGCAAATCAAATTTGTATTTTCAACACTTTTTGTTGGACAAATATTTGCCTCAATAACTTTTGATTTTGGTTCGGGTATTCGTGAGATTTCCGAGTAGTTATTAATTTCAAAAAAAATAAAGTTAAACCAGTTATACTCGTTTCTTATCATTATCAATTTATTACAATATACTGACAATCATCATTCCTTTAACTGCCAATACTTAAGATGAGCTAAACACATAAATTTATATTATTTCATTTCAAATTTCAACATATATTCTATAAAAATATAATTAGTTAAAATTAAAAAAATCAGATATAATAAATTAACTAAAAATTAGCCTATTTCACTTAAATTAAATATCATCAAGAATTAGCCAAACTTTAACTTAAATGATTAGCATAATCAAATTAAATTAATAAATTCAGACGAATTTTTATCAAAAAAAATTTAGATAAAATAAAATTTGAAAAATATTTATTTAATTATATTATAATTGGTATTCTCTATTAATTAGATTAATAGCTAAAATATTATTTTGCTTTTTCTTAAATTAAAATTTGATAGTTTACTAATATAAATTGATAATATACTGGTATTATAATCATGATTTTTTCGATTAAAATCTGTTTTACTAACCTAAAATAACAATATATTTATTTATTATACCCTTATATATTATGATTTAATTAATAAAGTTAAAGAAATTTTCATAATTTAACATATAACGTAATTAAGATTATTTGTCTAAACTCATTTTAATTTAATAAAATATTTAAAACTAAATTTTATCTTTTATTATTTAGATAACTGCAAAATTCTAAAGTTTCATCCACTAACCTTATTTGAGTTTGGTTTAATTTAACCGACAGGTATATTTTACTGATACATTTTACTGACATCAAATTACTAATATATTATTTTATTCTATAGAAATTTTATATGATAATTACCAATTAAGAAAATTCAAATTCAAATAAACTATTTGATAATCAGATAATAAATACAATATAAAATACTATTTATTGTAAAATACAATGCAAAATATTACTTAATATAAAAAAGGTTTATTTAATGTATTTAAAATATTATATTCTAAATGAAGTTAAAATTATTTTATATATTATTATAAATACAATCAATAACAATTTTTTTTCTTATTTTTTTTTTCTTTAAATTTTCTAATAAATAATATTATTTGTGAAGCTATTTTTTGTACTCATAATAAATTTTTATAGATAACTTATAGTTAAAAATAAAAATAGAGAAAATTTATATTATTGATATTGTGAAAAATGAAACTTATTAAAATGTTATAAAAGAGTCACTATTAAATTAATTAAAGATTAGCATTATCTTTAAAAATTTCAGATTATAACTATGCTGCTGAAACCAGTCATATTAATGTAATAAAATTATTAATATATTAAAAGAATAGTCATAACAAATAAATAAACAGTTTGCACAAGTTATTCAAACTTTTATTACAAATAATTCACATGAAAAATATTTATATTTATTATATGTAATACACTTTATTAAATAGTTAAGCGAGTTTGATATGTTAATATTCCTACAAAGTCAATATCTTTAGAAAATTTTACCATTCATTCTGAAAATATGCAAGTAACTTTAAATAGATTAAAGTTTTTAATTAGAGATTCAATCATAAGTAATTGAAGAGTATTAATATTTATAACTGTTGTTTATATAATATATTTAGCATAGTTACTATTCTGGATTATGAGTGGTACTTTTAAGACAGTTCTAATAATTTTCAAACAACTATACACAATTTATAGACATATTAGTAAAGATGAAAATTTACTAATTATGCCACTTATATTTGCATTAATATTTCACAAATTTGAAGAATACTATAGAATATTATTTTAAAATTTAATTAATTTTAGTGACAAGCATAATGTTGATTTATAATCACAGTTTATTTTAATAGATTTTAAATAAGCTGCAATTAATACTATCTATATAAAATTTCAAGGAATGCAAAATAAAAGTTATCATTTTCATTTATCTTAAAATATATATTGCAAAGTATAGACTTTTAGTTTAACTATTCAGTATAGAAACTGATGAAAATTTTAGTTTATTAATTTATCATATTTTAGTACTTGCTTTTTTACCTCATAATAAATTTATGCAGTCAATGCTCTTTATAACAAACTGATAGTTCTATTAAAAAAAGTTTGTTATATAAATTACTATATTTTTTATATGAACTATTACATTTTTTATAACGAATTATTATTAAAATTTAAAAATTATGAGTTCGTTATATCTAGCATTTATTATAAAGAGGTTTATTATAATCAGCTTTGACTATATAGCTTTTAATAAATTAAAAACTAATATATCAAAATAAGCTAAATTTTAGATTAATTTGATAATTATTAGTTCATAAAAAAATTAGATATACATTATCAAATGGAAATGTAATTCAGTCTGAACTATTTTTTTCACTTTAATTTGGTCTATCATTGATAATATTAAATATTCATTTTCAAGAACTCAAAATAATGTGAAGGTTTAGCATAGAAAATAGGAAACATTAATAGATTATGCTCATGTAAGTGTATTTAAAATTATAAAGAAATATAAAATGAGCAAAAACAAGTGCAACTTCATGTAGAATTTATTTTGCGAGAAGTATCATAATCATAACAAAGAAAATAAGGTTGTATATAAGAAGATCATATACAAATAATATATAATGATCACAAAAATAGAGAACTTATAAATTACTTTAAAGGAATTACTCATAATCTTTTATTTTAGATTTGTAATTTATTAGATAAATAATATTTGTTTATTGTAAAATATAAAATTTTCTTATTCAAATTACTAAATAAAAAATATATAATTTTAAAATTTATTATTTTCAGTAAAATAACTATATTAGTAAAATAACTATATTAATAAATTGAATGTGACTCTCTTATTTATATATAATAATCTTTTATATTTTGATATTAAGCATTTTTAATATTTATTATTTAATCTTTAATATATAAAAAATTAATCTTTTAATAATAATAATAATCAAAAAAATAAATTCAAATTTTATTTGATAACTTATTATTGATTAGCAAATTTTACGTAATATTAAAAATTATCTTTTCTATTAACAATATTATATATTAGATGAATATAGTGAGTTTTTTTTATAATTGGATAATTATATATTAATCTAATTAGTTAATAATAATAAAAAATTTAAAAAATTTTAATTTTTTAAGTTAATATTTATATAAAAATATTATATAAAAAGGATCAAATTATCTTTAATAAATAAGAAATAAAAAAAAATTATTAAAAAATGTTTTTATTAAATTATTTTAATATAAAACATATTTAGATATTTATCTAAATTACAATTTATTATTAGTTATTTAGTTTAAAATTTTAAAATTTTTAAATTAAATTATATAATAAAATTAAAATATGAAAGAATAGTTATATATTATTTATAATTTATTAGAAATAATTTTACTTTTTTTTTATTATGTAAATAAATAAGTGTTAAAAATATATATCAATATATAATTCCAAATCTCAATCTTTTTTTTTCTTTCTTTATATATATACATATAAAATAATATATTACAAAGAAATCTTTATTAGCTAAGTTCTGAATTATTTTACTTTATCAAATTACTTTAACAGTTTATAAAACAGAAGGTATATTTTAGAAATTTTTTATTACAACCTTTATGAATTTATCTTTGTAAATGTGAATCTATTTAAAGATAGATGATCATCTTTTTTATATAAATTTAATATATAATAATTCTTTTAAAAATTAACCAATTAGACTTAAATCTGCGTTTATTAGATATTGATTTATATATAGTCACACCTTAATATAATGAAGTTGTCAATTTAGCTGATCAGGCCTTCATTTTAAGAATCTTTGTTAACGCTATAACAAATTATTCAGTATGTATAATGAATAATTCATTATAGCGTTAATGAATTATTTATAATAGTAGATAATTACTGATTTTATTATACAAATATAATTTTACTATGATATAATTTTTTCAGAAATATTTTCACATTATTTTGTAAATTCTAGTCATTTTATTTTAATATGCAATCTGTTAATCATTGTATAATAGTTTTATTAATTTACTTAAATTTTTTTTTAAAAAAAAAATTATCATTTTTTTAAAATAAAATAAAATAAAATAAAAGAAAAAATAAAAACAAAACAAAAAGAAAACAAACCAAGATGAAAAAACGAAATTAAAAAAACTAAATAAGATGTAAAAATGAAATTAAATAAATGATATGAAAAAAAATGAAATTAAATGAATGAAACAAAAAAAATGAAAATTTTATTGCCTTGCAGGCGTTACAAGCACGTTGCAATTTCGCTGTCTATTTCAGTTTTGCCTCGCAAGCTTATTATAGTTTTGCCTTGTATTTTGTATTTGCCTTGTAGTAAACAAATTACAATTTCTCCTTCGAGTGTGCCTCGATTCTAAAAAAAGTAAATATATTTAATATAAATCTAAAAAATCATTTAAACATTTTTAATTATTACCTAACCCATCTCAGAATCAAGTTCTATAGAGGTTATATAATCTTTCTGCAATATAAGTCTATCTTTCACCTCTTTTCGCTTCATTTCTATAATTGCAGAAATCCTAAAAGATATTAATTATACTGTTAAATTATATTTATCATTATATTGTTATTTATTTATTTACTTACGTTGTAATCATGTATTAAATTCCTCCATTTCAACTCGTATTGGCGAGTAGAATATGCCGTATCGTATCTTCGATTGATTCGTCAAGCTACACTCCTCTAGAACCCTGTATTATTGTCTCTGTACCTTACATGATACTCTTTATTTCTCCTTCTTCTTTCCTTTACTAACAAATCTATTTCATTATCCTCCCAAATTATTCTTGTAGTCATATTTGTATTTATAAAAAAATATGATTTAAAGGTGAAAATTAAAGTGATTTAAAGGTGAATTTAAGATTCAAAAGGTAAAAAATTATACAATAGTAAAATATAGATGAGTGTTGACTGATCAAACACAGACATCAGTTTACTATGCTTGTATTTTAAAATCAGTAATAATTTTAAAAATTCATCCTTTTTTTTGTATTAATTGCATTATATAATGCACCTAATGTTGCAAGGTAAAGTCCAATTTTTAAAGGATAATAGTTTACAAATTTATTATATATTGCTACTATTGAATAGCATGTATTGACCACCTTTTTTTTTAGTTCCTTTTGAATTATTGATGAGCATATCTCAATCAATAGTAAAGGGATATTTTGAATTGTAAATGATTTGATAATTGATCAATTCATTGTTACTAATCAAAATCAATTTAAAAGGTATCAGTTCATTGTTTGAGGAAACTCATTCCTGATTCAAATGTGTGGATTTTCTGTATCAACAATAAATCGGCTACTGCTTTTGTTAACAAATATCATATAGAATTAGATGTCTTTTCTATAGCTACACCATATTCATGATAATAATGATAAAACCTTGATTATTATGCTAAAAAATCAAAATAAAGTAAAATTATTATAAGATTAGTATAAAAGATATCTTGAGTAGAAATTAACTTTTTTTTTAAAAAAAAAAAATTGGTCGTAAACTTTATCTGAAAGTGGAGATTTCAAGAGTAAAACAGAGAATTCGGGATGCGCTAAAGCACCAACAGTATACCATCGCAAGATACTAAAGCGACCACAAGGTGGCAACAGTATACCATGATGATAAAGCAATCGCAAGGTGAAAAGTATACCATCATAACCACTCATAATGCTCCTATTTATCATCATCAGAAACCTTTAAAATATTAACGAAATACTCACATAATTCGACATGCTTATTGTTGAATATCGTCTGATCAATCAAGGATTTCAAGAGACATCCGGACAAACTATACGGGAGCGTTGTCAGTAAAATTACGGCTCATAAGATTTAAATTACTGGCATATAGATAAAAAGCCTAAAGTACTTTTTCAGACAAATAGTAGTTTGTCCGTTTTATATTTTTTGTAGCAATATATACCGCGTGACCTTGAAATCGGCAAGTATGATCGTTATATGTCTTGATTTTCTGAAGTTTTCCGAGCGTTATAAACAATAGTAGTAGACACGATAAGAAGGCCTGGTAGACTGAGCCAACGAGCAGCTTCTATTTAAGTCCAAGAAAGAAGAGCTTCTCAACATATGGGTAATATTTGCGGATCGATATTTTTTCAAGAAAGAAGTGAATGACCTCATGTAGTTTGGAGGCGTAAGCATAGTCACTTGATTGGTCGATGATCAAATTTTTTTCATTAACTTTTAGGGATGGGGACGGTTCTACCGGTTCCTCTTCGGTTCTACTTTGACTCTTCTTGAGTAAATTAAACTTTGAGCGTTAAAATTAATTTATACTAATAGAGCATCATGTGATGATCAATTTAAAAAAAAATTTTTTTGACTGGTTATCAAACAAATTCGTCCCTATTATTACCTTTAATTTGATGACAATCCGGTCCGGAGTCGGTTCCGGTTCGATTTTTAAAATTGGTTAAAAATGGTTTGTAACTCAGGAAAACCCAAAATATGTTGAATTTATAATCGGTTCCAGAACCGACTCGGAGTCGCTCTTTTTGAACCGTCCCCATCTCTAGTAACTTCCAAATAAAAATTCAAAAAATCCGGACTTTGATTTGATAATTAATATCAAAAGATAGATCAGAATAACCCTTAAGGGTTTCAAATAAATAATACCATTTGAGCCTTTCAATTTATCATGAGTGTTACTTTTTTTTCCGGAGGGTGATTTAATTACAACATTCGAATTATAGAGAAGTTTCTAAAATTGTCGTGATATGGTTAATACGTGATAATATTTTGAATCCTTACCAAGTTTTACTTGATGGTTTCAATTTTCATAAAAGCATCGGTTCCATCTTTGAAAAATCATGACAGTCCAGTTACCACAGTGAATATTTTAAACATATTGTTATATTGTCGAATCGGGAACTCTTCTAATTCAATCTGAAAAAGTTGCGATTTCGCCTATCTATTAAATACTGTAACTATGCAGTTTACATAGATTGGATAATAAAATATTTTCTAACCGATCATTTGTTAACGATGGTACCAAATAATGTTCTTTTTTTCTTGTTTAAATTAAAATTAAAATAATAAATTATAGAACTGGAAATTAAATGCTGGTAAAATATTAACTTTGAGGACGTTTTCGGTAAGGAATATTTCTTGTTTTTCCCAATCCTTTGGTATCGATTATTGAAAAAAGCGTTTATAAAATATAATCTTATTTGATTTTGTCCAATTGAAAGTTAAATTTGATTACTTCAGAACGTGGATACAATTTGCGAACGTAGATAATTATTTTATTCTAAAAAAAAAATTGTTCAAATCCATTTAAAACACTTACAATATAATCAAGATGAATAATACGATAATGATCATTTTATGAGATGATTGTAGCATAGCAAAAGATTTTCTAGAAAATCGACTGATAATTTTATGAAGAATTATTTTATCCACCTTGCGGTTTATGAATGTTTAAAACCGTAAAAATATACGACAATCCAGGTAACATTTTTTATGATTTTAAAAACATCATATCTTTATTTGTCTTAATGAAACATAATAGAAGATAAGCTACGAATCAAAAAATTTTTAGGATCCCTTCACTAATGCTTTGATAACATCATCGATAGAAATAGGAGTGAAGCTGAATTTATCGTTATCTGTCTTTGCGAATCGCGTGTTTTCGCAAATAAAGGCTTGCAATTCCTCAAGAGGTGAGGGAACTGGGTCGATCTTTTCTAGGAAACGTTTTCGTATTTCCCTATCTTCAACAACTTCCCACTTGGAGCCTTCATACAAAGAGTCGTCATTAACTACCGTTTTTAAATGTAATAGTTTAGAATGAAAAGTTAGATACTCACCAGAAGCTTCTTCAAACTTTTTAAGCAACTCATTGAATGACAAGGTGTCGGCAGCAACTCTTATATAAGCGTTACGAGCATCTGGGATTTTAAGTGACTCAACCGTGTATTTACCAACATCATGTAAAGAAGTTGCAGAAATTTTTAAGTCGCGATCGGTCATGAACGTGACTTTCTTGTTCTTAACGTCAAATCCTATAAAGTCAAGGTATTCAGAGAATACCCCGTTATTTATGATCGTATACTCAAGTCCACTTTTTTCAACTTCTGCTCGGAATTTTGATTTGTCATCCGAGAAAGGATGACTTACATCCCTTTTTTAAAATGAAATTATTAGGAATCACAACACATTAACCAAAAAAGATGATGAAAAATATAATCAAATAACGTACGGAAATTCGCTACCAAATTCAGACGGGATGAATCTCTTTACACCGGCTTCTTTTGCGGAAGTCAGTAGTGGTAATTGAGCATCGTAAAAGGTATCATTATTACCTTGTGTCCTTACGGCACTGATCAGAACATCGGTTCCTTTAAGAGCTTTGACAAGCTCATCTTTTTGACTATAATGATTTCTGCGCCTCTTTCGGCTAACGAACTAGCATTCGCGTTTACGTTTTCCGGCTTTCTTCGAAGGATTTTCACCTTGTAAGATCCATCATTCAAAAAAGCGTCTGCGACATGATAACCTAATGTGCCGGTGGCTCCAGCAATGGTTACGGCGCGAAATGATGAGTCGCTCATGATGTTTCGTGGATATTGAATAGAAATCTTTTTGTTTAAAAACTTTTTTTTAAAAAAAGGTGAGCTATATATAAATCAAAAAAAGCGCCAATTTTTTTTTCTTTGCAGAAATACAAAAAGGTATTGAATTGATTAAATAAATATACTTTTACAGAAAAAAAAAATTTACGTTGATTATAGAAGTTGAATAATGAAAATGCCTAATTCGAAAAAATTATTGTATTTAGTCATTTATGTATTTATAAACTGTAAGCAGAAGGTTTGTAAGTAATCATGATGTGACGCTAGGAGCTTATTAATTTAACAGCAATTCTATCCAATAGCCTAATATAGTAAGGTCAAGGCGCAGTAACATTTTTAAATAAATTATGGATTGGAGGAATATCTCGAAACGGTTTATTGAACGACGATGTCCAATTTTAATTATTAAATTGTCTATCGTTCTAAAACTTTTATGATAATTTATTATACTTGTATGATTAAAAAAGTAAATTATTATATAGTTAGTTCGACTTATTAATCAAAAAAAAATTTGATGGAGGGTCTCGGAGGTCCTTTTTGCTAGTCCATGACCCATATTTGTCAATAAATTTCCGGTCTTGTATCAGAAGTATTAATTTAGATATTAGTAAGTAGATATCGCAATTGATATTTTCGCAGATTTTTATTTTTTTTTTAAAAAAAAATATTTGCTTTTTTAGGTAAGATAAAAGTTTTATTTGATTCTTTATATTATTAACTAGGGTGGCTTTGAGGCGCCACGCCGCTGCGTTGCGTTTTTTTTTTCTTTTATGGTGTTTGGTTTTCTCGTGTAACATTTGTGACATTGTCGATATGAACGT
>CAJVPQ010001968.1:0-15539 GCA_910591825.1 Funneliformis caledonium
CATCTTTAGCAAATAGATGGATTGCAAATTCAGCACTTCATGCCTCAACCGGCAATCAAGAAATGGCAATTGAGAGGGAAGCAACTATATGAGGGTGTTTCGGCACTAGAACAGTATCATGTGACTAAGACATAGTATTAATTTGCTTATTTTCAGCCAATACTATTCCACAATTTCAGAAGCCTAGATATAATAATTCAGCACCCAAGCTAACATAAAACTGGCAAACTAATGGAACCTCTCAGGCATCCTGCCAGTTCCCTACCAGTTCCTCAACAGTTCCATAACAGATCCATGATGGTTCCATAACACTATCATAACGCCATCGAGTTGCCAAGCTGAGACCTAAAATCACATGCCTAAAAGATTGGCCAAAATTATGGTATAGTGCTGGCGAAAATTAATTGCAGATCTACTGCGCTATCTGATAATTTTTTACACTATATCAGCAACTTAAAAGGCCAGCAAATGGATCACACCCTCGACCTCAAATATGGCAACCAAAAGAATCATAGAGTGGAAAAACTAACTTTACTCCTATACAATTATTAAAAGGCTTCAGAATGGAAAAACAAACATCTGCCCTGTTTAGCGACCAAACAGTCACAGACCAGTGAAAATAGATGGATAGCAATAAAGCATCAGAAGGAGTATAGACACGTAAAAATAAGTAAGTAGGCATTAATATCTATAAGTAGACATCACTATAGTGTAAGTAGATAATATATTTAATTTATTATTTAATAATAATTTACATATAAAAATTTTAATTAATAAATATATATAATATTTATGTTAATGTTTAATACTTAGCAATATTTTTAATATTTTTAAAAATATTGTATAATACTATTAATATTTTAAAATGCAATCAAATTATATTCCTATTATACTCAAATTTTTATGAATTTATATAAATTACATAATAGTATTTAATATTAATAATATAAGAAACTTTCATTATCAGTTTATTGTATTAGCAATATACTGTGATAAAATTTATGATATTATATTAAAGATCATAAAAAGTTTTTATTATAAATATAAAAAAAATATATAATTAATATTAATAATATATAGTAAATTAATTATTTTTTTTTAAAGAATGATTATTAAATTAGTTGAATAAAGTTTGAAACTAAATGTATTATTTAATTTAAATTCAATTTTAACTAATTTTCTGATTATTTGATTTGATCTAGATTTATATTACAAAAATTAGTTTATGCTTAAAATTGATATAAATAGATATCTAAATTAGTTTAATACTAACAAAAATTTATACTTAATTTTAAATTTAAGAACTGATTATTTATAATCAGATTAATAAAATTTATAAATTATACAATATAAAATTTAATAAAAACTTATAAAATAATTTGATTAAATATTAATTTTTTTTTGAAAAGTATAATTCTCTTTGATATAATAAAGTTTTTAAGTATTAAAGTACAAATTATTTTGTATAATATATTTATTAATCAATAGCTATTATTTTATTAAGCAAAATTTATATATAAATTAATTAGATTAATACAAAATAATAACTACTAAAACTAATTTAAACGAAAAAAATATATTAAAAATATCATTATTTTTCTTTAAAAATAATATATTATTTACTAATTTTAAAGATAATTAAGTTTACTTAACAGAATATCAGGAAATTTTTTCAGGATTAGACCTGCGGTAATCTGCAATTTTCACAGATTTCCACTTTTTTTATATATCTTTTTTCTAGAAATCTGCGAAGTTTTACAAAATGCAGACTCATAAATTTTTTGGATAATCACTTAATACAGATCTGCAATAACCTTCTAAATTGTAGATAACTGCAGATTTAACGATCTGAGATAATTTTAAATTTTAAATAGACTTTTTCAAAAAAAAAAATCACAAGTTTTTTTTATATTTCAAAGAGATATGAAACATTTTTTTTATTTTGAAACTTATTGAATTATTTTTTTTTATTTTGAAGAGTTACAAAGTATTTTTTTATTTTGAAAAATTACAAAGTTTTTTTTTTTAAAATAAATATTTATTTAATAAAAACTTATTATCTTTGTTGAATCTTAGTACAATATGTACCTCTTAGTTTATAGAACCGATAGGGATTGCATTATAATCTTTAATATAATACAATTGCAGATAACTGTAAAGTTCAGGTTTATCTGATTTAATATTATACCAGTGGATAAGAGCAAGTTCATATAGAGCTTTTAATGACTGAAAGAATTTGAATAGAAGTAATACCTTTTAAAATGATATTCTATTGTTAAAGATATTAACTAAAACAAAAAGGTATACTTTTGATATTAACTAAGGTTCACTTACTTTTCTATATCACGCTTCTTCATCTGAACTGTATTGCTCTTGATCCTCTGTATGAGTTACCGCAATTTTGCTAAACCATTCTTTATCTTAGAAGTTTTCTGTCATTCTTAAAATCTCACCACTTTTTAAGTGAACAGCATCGTAGACTTTAATATAAAAATCATCACTTTTGAAGTCTTGTGAAGATGTATTCAAAAAGGTATCTAGGACTAAAATTATCTGTAACAACCCTTCAATAAAATTTTGGTGCAGCAGATTTTCAGATTTCTTTAAAGACTTTATTTTTATATTGATAGTGTCCAAAGATATTTCTCAGAGAATTTTTCTGAATCCTTCAATTTTATGGTGAACAACTTTCCTGGTTATCAGGATTAATTCTTTATGCTTTATCTGTAAGTAAAAATTTATATTATTTTATTTTACTATATTTTTATTAAAGTTTTAAATTTGGTATTCATCAGATTTTAACTAACCGCATTTACTAGTTGATATATTACTTCCTTTCTGTTTGATATATGGTAAGGATTTTTTACATAATATTTATGAAGGGTTTCATACGTTTCTATCAATAAGTCATTCAGCGCTCTGTACTTACAAGTTGCAGCAACTAAACAAGAACGAAAATAAGATACAGTGATAATTTGTGAATTTCAGTTAAAAAAAATTAGATATTCACTCGCATGGTACTGCCAGCTATGTAGTTTAGGAAACTACAATCTGTCGTAGATAATAAAGAGAAAATACTCTTAAAGTTAGTACACCAACCAATGATTTCTTCCTATTTTGATTAGAAACTTGTTAACTAATTTAAAAGTTGATGTTATTCAGTTATTGCCAACTATAATTACCTTAAAGGTTTTTAATTCTCTATCAGTATACGAATCTTTTCTACTCATTAAATAAATTTTATCAAACCTTACATAAAGATTGCAAAGTTCGTTACAAGTTGTTTGATTTCATTTATTGAAAATTTCATCTAACGCGAAAATTGCAACTTTTATTATATGACGATAGTCTGCTGCAGTAATCACATTTAAATTGCCTAACTTACTTATAAATTTTAGGTCAGAAAAGTGAAGAATTTGGTGAAGATGATCATTAAAAACATTTAGTAATTTAGTTTCTCTGACTTCCTTCAAAATATCTTGCATAAATTCCAGTTGATATTTAAAGAGTCCAAGATCAATGTAATGCATACGATTAGGAATGCAAGCTTCATATATATTTAGATTTCTAAAAAAAATTAATTACTAATCCATAATTAATTTCAAATAATTTAAATAGTAACCAATATTTACGTAAAAATCCAGAACACATTTTCAGTATAATATACAGAGTGATTCTTTTCTTGACTATCTCTAATTATACTCTACATATTATCGTGTGTTCTAAGAGAAGCTGGTTTATGGTCAAAACTATACAAGTATGACACAGCATTTTGCTATGCGCTGACTTGTATGTAGCAGTTACTTCATCTGCTTCAAGCATATCTGAAAGGAAAAATAAAATTCGTACAGCAAAAGTCATTTCACGTCTTTTAATTCTAAAATATAACGTATCAGGTTTTTCTAATAAGGGTCGAAGCATAATTTTAAAACATTTGTGATATGTTTCACATTGAAAGCTTCGAAAAGATTCAGTTGTTTTAATTCCTGAATCCTGAATCTTAGGTAAAAATTCCAAAAGGATTTTTGAATCTGAAGAATTTTGAAACCAATTTGAAAGGTTTTCAAGTATTAAGAATACCAGATAGCCTGAAGTTTTACCGAGTTCATCAAAAGTTATCGCGTTTGAGTACAGGATTATTGATAACAGATTGTTCAAAGGTGAAAGTATTTTCTCTATATCTAGCCACCAGTCACATTCATACAGTTCTTTGAATATTCTTTCACTTCTATTACTCTGAGAAAATTTTAGACCCCCTTTATGAACAAAATTATCAACTACTTCTGGTCGTTGCACTAAGACTTGAATTGCATAGAAAATTAGACAATAATAGAGTTTAAATTCAACTCTGAAGTAAGTTGCAACAGTTTTTTCTTTGAAGTTTATCAATAGTGAATTTATTTAATTGAGGTAAGCTTTACCATCTTTTGTCGATTTTGGGTAATGGAAACTTTTTCAAATTGCTATTTTATTAAAAAATTTAATTATTTTATCCCTGATCTTGTTTGATATGTTACCTTCTATTACTAACTTCATAAAGTCACGATAAGTATCATTTGGCCATTCCATTACATGTTCTGGTTTATTTTTTTCTTCAATAGTATTCAAAGCATCATTCAATGTTGCTTCTTGAAGATCTTTAGAATCAAAGTTAATTCTCTCGATATTTAATAGTGATTGTAACTCTTCGTCACTCTCTTCAACATTTTCTTCTTTTATTTCGTTTCTTTCTTTAACATCATCTGATTCTATATCCTGCAATTTGCTTCGCAGATTATAACGTATTTCATTATCAACTTTTATCTCAACATTAACATTGTTAACATTAACATCATCAACATCAATATCGTCAACATTAACATTGTTAATTTGAGAAAAATTTGTATTCATAATCGGTATACTCCATAAGGTTTTATCATGTTCTGATATTGACGTTCTGCAAGATTGCTGATGGATTGATTGCTGATGTCTAGGTTTAGTTTCACAAGAAAGCATTGTTCTTCTTTGATGTATGGTATTGGTGTGTCATATTAATCTGCTAGTTGTTGAAATTCTCTTCTACAAATTCCACAACAATATTTAATCATTATATTTATCTTTTTCCTAAATGTTATCACTAGAGTTTGAAGCAAAGATATCTCAATTGGATTTATGGAATTTATAATTTACTTGCGATGAAAATATTTATTCTATTTACTATTTTATCGCAATATATCATTTAATTGATTTATTTGGCAAATTTTACGATAATTTATTTTACTTATCATCAATTTAACAATTACATCAATTTAATTAATATTTAACAATTATACATCAGTTTGAATTTATTTTTAGAACAATATAAATGATTATTACACAATTATACGCATTTTTTTAATATATAAATCACAGTTTCTTCCATCCTTAATTCCTTCAACAATAATTTTTTTACACTTGAAATTTCTCTAACGACATTTTTTTTTACACTTGAAATTCCTTTAACAATAGTTTTAGTTTTTCTACACTCAGAATTTTTCTAACTTTTTTTTTTTCTTTCAACAACATCTTTTTCTTTCAACAACATGCACAAACGTAAACAAAAAAAAGAATCTACTATATAAAATGAGACTCCTGTTAGAACCTAACAATTACAAGACAGAACTTCTAGATCTACTAAAGGCAAATTTTTGCAAATATTACGCAGTAAATAATCTTTAACATAAATAAAACTAATATTATAACTGACCTTTAATCTATTATTCCTTAAAGAATCTATCTTCTCAACAGAACCTTCAGGACTATTAGAGCCTCCAAAACCATCAAAACCTTCAGAACTTTAGAATCTTCTACACCTTTTGGACCTTCAGAACCCTTTGAACGTTTTACATTTATGATGTCTTCTCGTAAAAAATCGGTTAAACTACTTAGCAGAAAATCAACCAATTCAATGATAATTGATAATGATTCTTTACTATATAATGTTCGCAATGATGATCCTGATTATTTGCTGGTGAGTAAAGAATTTTTTTCATTATCCAAAATACTACAACTAGTTAAAGATGATGATCACAGACACTACTTAACTATTGACAAGTTCAAATATACAATAGACTTAGTGGACACCAAAATTAACACTATATATAAACTTTGCAGATTTATTAGTAATAAATAACAAGAAAGTGTGAAGTTATTAACAAAACTTGTTGCACTTGACAAACTTTCAGATGCTTTTTGGGCTGTAAGTTATTTTAAGAAAGTATGTGCTAATCTTCAATTAATTACTTAATGATTTTCTTTCTAGTATGCTTATAAAGAAATTGCAAAAAAACTTCTACCAAATATTCTATTTTTCTCGATTTAGGAATATCAAAAGACGTTAGAAGAATATCTCTTTAAGCATATGAAGCATTTTATCTAGCAAATAGAAAAAAATAGATGAATATCTTTATTCGAAGAAAATTATTAATAGAAGTAAGTGAAATCTTAGATTAGGAGTTTCAGTGACCTTCAAAAAGATTCTGAATAATTTTAAAGTTTATAGGTCAAGTAAAAGAGTAGAAGTAAAAGAAATAATATCACTACGAACATCTAAAGTATGCTGTTTTTAACATTTGGTAAAGATCGTTTAGAACGCATTGATAATAATATATCTTCATTAACATTAGCTGAGTGGAAGTCAAGTGAAAAAATAAAAAAAGTGTACAAATATCTTTTTAATAAACCTGAACTGCTTTTGACAATCAGGTATAACGTCTTTAAGTCATACAAAAAAAAGGAACTTTCAATAATGCATTGTGTATATATATTTTCTATATGTGACATTATGTTAAATCCAAAGAGTTCTGATATCAAATGTAATGATAAATCTATTCTAAGATGAGTAAATGCATTTTTGGTAAATAATCATATTATTCTAAAGTTCAGAAATTTACTTTAATACTTTTTAATTATTAATATATGGTTTATTTATATTAACAGCAAGCCTTTAAAAATAATGATCCTGTGACATGATAAATAATGGATAAAATTACAGAGACTGAAATAAGAAAAATTGAAGAAGCAAGAAAGAAAAGGTAAGGAGAAAGCGACAGGGGAAGTCAGATAATAAAAACTGAAACAACTCTTAAAGATAGCGATTATGACGATTTTGTAAGTTAAATATTGATATTTGTTATATCCAAATTCTATTATTAAAGGAACTTATACTTTTTAGGTTAACGAATTAGATTCTCAATTTATCGGCTGACACCAGCGAAATTTTAGTTTTAAAAAGTAAATTTTGGGACATTTCGTTATTCTAACATTTTTTGAATAATTATCAAGTAGAAAGTTGGTTGGTTTTTGTTAGTCAGAGCAGAAGTATCTGTCTTTTTCAACTTTTTTTTTTGAATTTGAAGTGAAAGTTCTAAAAACTAACTAATTTCAGAACATTTCGCTATTTTTTTTTTCCTTTAGTTAGTTTTCTTAATTTTCTTTTAATTTTTTATATTTTTTTTTACTTAAAACCTTTCCTTAGTAATTGTAAACAATAATAATATTGAAATATTTTGAATATATCATTAGCCTTCAAATTGAAAAATAAATTGTAAAATAAATTTATAATATTTCATATAATTATTTTGATTTTTTCTAAAGATTTATTATTAAAAATTTTTGCAGATTTTTTTATGGTGCAGATCTGTGCAAGTTTGATAAAAATTTTGCTATGACTCACAGCGGCATGTCAGCAGATCTGCACAGATATTTGACCCTGCTGACCTGTGCAGATCTACGTCTCAAAAATTTTACTAATAAAATATAGTTACTTGTATCTAAAAATAATCACTTATTAGAAATAGATATTGCAAATATTAACAAATACTTCTTTGTAATTTGAGCTAAAATTAATAACATAATCTTATTAACTGACTACTATTTTAATAAATTATCCTTTAATCTGATTTATTTTTATTATAAATAAAGCATTACTTTATTAATATCTTCTATGTTTCTTTTTTATTTTTAATATATTAAAAATGTTATCATTATTATCTAAGAGCTAATAATATTAATAATACTATTCTGAGATAAAACATTTTTTTTTTATATTATTATACAATTTTGAACTAATTTTTTAATTTCATTCTTACAATACTTTGATGCTTTATAATAAAGTTAAAATTAATTATATTAATTTAATATTATTATAAATTATTAATAAAATAATTATATCTATCAAAATATAATTTAATTAGCAATTTGTCAATTTATGAAAAGTATAGTCTTTATTATTAATATTATACTAATTAAAATTTTAAAATGAAGATTCAAAAATATTATAATAAGTATAATATTAAATAGTATTAGTTATAGTTCATTCAAAAATAAAAAAAATAGTTATATAAACTTTTTTGCAATAAACTTTTAGTATTTATTAATTGTAAGTATTTTATCATATTTATGTTATTTAAATTTAGTTTAATTAAATAAAATATAAATATTTTATCTCTTCTACAATCTGATTTCAATTTTATATATTTTACGTCTTTAATTATGAAATTAATAATATAAATATTGCTAATATTATCTTATTTTACCTAATAAAATATATTATTATCACTAATTATATTAAAATTATTATCTTTATTATTAAATCCATAAATTAAATTAAGATAAATATAGTAATTTTTATAATTATTATACTATTTCATTTATAAATTTTAGATTAATACTTGAATAATTAAAATAACTATATAACTAAAATTTTAATCCAATTTAAAGCCTGTAATCAGATTTTTAATGTATTTAAATTTGAGTATTACTTAATTTGTGATTTTTTAAAAAATTTCTTTATATGCAATTTTTTTGTGATACAATACTTTTGGCAATCAAAATTAATATAATAAAATTATGATCGTATGATACATCTTATATATATAAGTAAATTTAAATTAGTAGATCAATATATACATCTTTTTTTATTTTTTTTTAAATATATTATGAAGACAATTCTATTTTACCAAAGGGAATATATTTTTTTCTTTATCTAAAAAAGTTTACTAAGTTGTACAATTGCTTTTTGTAAAAATATAAATTATACTTCTATAATAAAAATCAAATAAAAAAAAAGAAGAAACAGGTAGCTTTGATATTATTCTAAAATTAGACTACCTAAAAATACTTACAGAATATTATAATAGGAATATACTAGGCTTATTAAGTTTGGTAAATGTACAAATGCTATTCAAATTCAAAAATTTTTAATTTTCAAAAATATATCAAATATTATTCAATACTCATTATAAAGGTAAAGTCTTATAACTAGAATTAAAAAACTATTGCTTCTAAAGAGACATAGAAAATCTTAAAAAAAATTTGCTCAAAAATATAAGAATTAGACTATAGAAGATTGGTAAAAGTAGTGTGGTTAAATAAGAGTAAATTCTTAATTTTTAGCTTAAATAAGAGAGAGTGGTATTGAAAAAAATCCAAATTTATTTTTATAACTATAGTATATTAAATTAACTATAAAGTTTAGTAAAGGTTTTTAATGATATGGAATTGTATGAGTTTGTTTAATATTAGAAAATATTGTAAAATTGATAGAGCTATATAGAAAAATTTTGGAAATTAAGTTTTTAGAGATCCTTAGTATATATAACTTAAATGTAAATGATATTATTTTCTAATAAAATAATAATTTAAACATATAACAAAGAAAACATACAAGTGGTTTGATAACAATAATATTGAAATTTTAGATTAATCAGCATAATCATCAGATTTAAACTCATTGAATATTTGTGAACAAAATTGATTATTATTTGTGATAACTTTCTAATAATATTACTAGGTAAAAGATTTATAAAATAAATTACAATTAGTATGAAATCAAATTGATATTGATTTTTGTTTAAAGCTAATTAACACTATGTTATAACAAATTAAAGATATACTTAAAGCTAATAGGGGATATATAAAATGGTAATAGTTTTATTAAAAAAATAGAGTATAACTTATTAAAAAAAATTTGAAAAATTTATGTTTTTAATTTTATTTGTTATATATATTAGAAGTATTGTACCATAAAATTTATAATTATGAAAGAATTTTTTTTAAAATTATAATAAAAAGAAATTTAAATTTGAAAATATTATAAAAGAAAATTCAGACAATACATTAATTAATTTGCAAATTATTTGATTATTGAATTTTAATTTATTACAATCTAAAAATTATAAATAAAGTGATATAATAATTATAAAAGTCACTGTATATAAAGTTTTATTTATTTTCATTTAATATAAAATTATATATCTATATAGAATAACAAACTTAAATATTAGATAAATTATATTACTAATTTTATATATTAAAGTTTCAAAAGTTTTAAAGTATTAATCATTTGCTGAAAAACTCCATTAATAAATTAAAAATTTAAATTTATATAAAAAAATAAGCAAATTTACATTTTTTCATTTGATCTTAAATATAATTATTCTTTCTTCTTCTTTTTAAGATATTTGGTTAGGTTTTGAGAATAGATCTATAGAAAATTTTTTTATAAAATTATGAAGCTTAATATCTAATTTATATATTAGATATATTAAATTCTATTTAGTTTTAATATTTATCAAAATTTCTAGCAGATTCATTTTCAAATAAAATTATTTGAGAATTTTAATGCTATATGAAGTCTTTCAATTTGCTTAAATAAGTGAAAAAAAATTCTATAAACTCTTTATTCAATAATAAAATGCTTTACACAACATAGCAGACTTTTTTCGTGATTAGCTAATTTTTATTGATCATTTTTTATTATTGTTAAAATTCTATTGGTTGATAAAAATCACATGATTTTTAATATTAATGATTAAATCGAAAAAAAAGCCTTTAAATGCATCACTAAATCACAATAGTAATTAATGAATTAAAAGATCATTAACAAAGGCTAGATAAGCATAATGCATAATAAAATATTATAATAATATGATAAGTATGATAATCAAAAGAAATAGTGATTTTTATTAAAGTGTTTTATAATGTGAATGATTTAAACCAAATAAAAAAAGATATTTAATAAACAGATTCTCAATTATTTTTATAAAAATATCAAAATTATGTTTTTATTATATATACCACTAAATATTGCGACTATTATCTATATCCCAATCATGTTTCTGCAACTTGCATCTCTATAATAATATTTTCCCAAATTATATACTTGTTAAAATATTTACAGCACTCTTGAAAAGTTGATCTATATTATTATCTAAAGAAAAATCTTCGTTACCAATATTAGTATTATCCTCAGTTTTAACATCATCCAATTCCTTTGTATTTCATCTGTGACAATCCCACCAAATGAATTAAGAGTTTTCTGAAAAGCCTTACAATTGCTTTCAATTCCACTCACAAGATAATTAGTACAATACCGGCATTGACTCTGTAATTTAAATAAAAAACATTTGAAGTGATAAGCATGCCTACAAATCAGAATACAACCTACCTCACAAGAATCTATACAGCCTTCGAAGTCACAGTATCTATCATTTTGGGAGGATATTCTGTATTCCAAGCCATCAGTAATATTTTAACATCAACTTGAGCTTCAAGTGTTGGAAATTTATATAATTTGGATTTTGAACATACATCAGATAAAATAATTATTGACCTGTCAAGATTCTTATAAATATCTGTAAAGAAATTTAATAGGAAAAACGCGATCCTTTTTCAAGATACTCTAACTGTTTTGCTGAATATTTAATATTATGATTCTCAAAAAATATGTCCGTAAATGAATTATCACCACGCATATAATTGATTATTCGTGTTCGTTAAATGATCTACTCTGCGGTATGTGATTTCTGAATTTGTCGTCAAAGTGAGCTATAGAAGTTTTCCACATAGTAATCATTAAAAACATGGAGAGAATCTCTAAAAGCTTGTAAAATAGGATGATCAGTACTGGTCCAATAAAAAATATCACTTAAAAACGCTAATGGGAATTTATTGTAATGTCTACACTAATATTGATAAAAAATAATCCAAATACGAAATATAGCTTCTTTATATGCCAGCTAATCTCACTACAAAATATGATAGGATAAAAATCTAATATCAGCAGAATGATATTGTCTAATAAATTGATAAGATATCTGGCTTCTAGATCTTTAGAATGTTCAAATTTCCGCAAAATTATCGAATGCACTCGAGACTAACCTTGAGATGCTAATTCTAATAACAAATTAATTTTGTAAGGTTTTGGTTTTTTCGCCAATACCTTTTGACGTCTAAACACCTCATGAAAGAGCATATTAAAGATTCAATAATTTAAAAGAAATACAGTTTCGTGACTGTTTAAGGATATATGCAATGGTCTGATCATTGGAACAATATGCAATATTTATTCCAGTATTCTAGAAGAATCGCCAACATTGATTCGATGAGTAATAGCATGCCGTATATGAAGTTGCCCAAGATAGTCTATAAGTGCTACTAATATCCGCATTTCTAAGTAATTTTTTACTTCTTCATGAATATTTATCATATGTTTAAAGGCATCCACATAATTTTCAGTCGAATGAAAAGATCCTACTTTCAAATCTACTAGTTTCGTATTCTTTATACTTCGATCAGTCTGACGTTCTTCAATTATGTCATCATAGCTGTGAATTAAGAGCTTCTCAACTCGTTCATTATGAGTTTCTGATACAGGTATCAAATTAGCAAACATCCGCTTTCATCCTGTATAACTAAGCCATAAAAAAGGGAAAAATGATTTATGAGCATTTTCTATAATAATGGTTGCATTAACACCTCTTTCATTATAAATACTTTTTTCTTGGTTAGAATTATAAAATGGAATAAATGCCGTTTCTGGCAAGGCTTTTAAGAGAATTGTGATAAAATGAGATACTTCATGTGTAGTTATTGTGTTACTACGACGGTACTCATGAATATTATGAAAATCATCCACGTTGAGAACAACTAAGCTTCCAATCTATTAAATGATTAATAATATTAGTTATTTATGAATAAAACCCATAGAAATATTTATATACCTACATTTTCTGATAAAAATTCTCTCACAGTTGTCGTATATACTTCCGCGTACTGAGCTTTCTATCTCACAATAGTTTCACGTCTTATTGTAAAGCCTGCATTCACTAAGGTTTCTATTGTTAATGAAGATGTTCCGGACGCATCTAGTAAAAACCCTACCTTCGCCTTAATCCCATTAATAAATTTATTATTAAGTCCCGCTAGAAAATAACAAAATGAAACCAGTCTTTTCTTATTCTTCTCATTAGTCATTTGGCTCTTAGTTTGTGGGTTAGTTCCAGCTACTAGTTAACTAAAAAACCTTTTAACGATAGTTCAGCCTCCTCAAGCATTTTCTTAAAATCTTCTGGATTGAGAATAGGTCTTTCATTATATATACGTTGCCTTGTATACAACACTCTGCCATTAATTTAATCTTTTTGTTGAGAGGAATTAATTCTAAAATATTTGGTAAATATTTGATTGTATAAGAAAGTGGTCTGAGATACAGCTATGAACAAGAAATTATTTACTTACCTAGCTTCGCTTCATCAAGCTCTGCACATATATCATTATATGAAGCTTCCATTTCCTGAAATTCAGATTCAGAGTAAATGACATCACTTCGTAATATATATGACCTGCTTTGAAATATTCTTATATTCTCTTTGGAATCCTTTCTGATGCTGGTGGATAATTTGGCAAATTAACATATTTCAGATCAGTATCAGTTTTATATAAGCAATGGTAACACATCATTACCCTTTGTGGTAGCTTGAAGAATTTAATTAATTGTTCTGGAGCTTTTTTAATAGTCTTAGTTTCCATACCATGTCGAGCTGTAGAAACATAGAACCTGTGTTTTGGATGTGAATATTCATTATTAATTTTAGATTTTTTATTATTTACTATTAGTTTATTATAATGCTTTCTGCATAAAGCTTTTCCAACCAAGTCCAGATGTTGACTCAAACTTGATATTATCACTTTCTCAGATACAATAGATGCACTGTGCTTTTTATAATCATAGACAACACCCTTCTGGCCTTTCAGATCACAATAATGAGCCTTTCTTTTTCCCTTTTTCTCATCGGAAGGAGCTGGATCTTCGTAGTGGGCTTCTTGTGTAGACATTTTACTTTATATTCTTTTTTCTGGTAATAAAAAATGCTGGAATAAAATAAACTCTTATTAGCTAGTTTTCGAATTATCTTACCGTTTACCGAATTACTTCAATAGTCTATAAAACAAAAGGTATACTTTTGAATTTTTTAGCCATAACTTTTGCCAATCCATTTTCAGAGTTGCCAATCCATTTAAAGTTAGATGATCATCTTTTTTATAGGAATTTACTATGCGATGATCATTTTAAAGATCAACCAATCATATTTAAGCCTGCTATGTTACTTTATACTATTTTAAACCTTTATTATTAAAAACTGCAAAATATAGATAATATAAGGCTAACATTAAATTTGGTCAAAATAACTTTCTTTTAATAAATGAATCACTTTTATCATATTCATGTTATTATTAATTACGATTATAAAAGTTGTTAAAATTAGGTTTCAATCTTCTAAAATCTAAAACAATTTATTACAAATGATTTTATTAGTATAGAAATAAGAAAGGTAATTACACATCAATAAAATTTCTTAAAATTTAAAATTGAAGATAATTAAGTAATTATTATTCTAATATAATTATGATGAGATTTAAATATCCAAAGGTCAGTTGTAAGGTGTACTATTACTGCTATATTTTTTAATAAAAACTAAAATTACTTTATACTTCTTATATAAACTGAACTAATTATATTTTTAATAGATTTATTATAAAAAATTTTATAATCTAGCTTATATATTAATAAAAGAAAATGTATAAAAGAACATTTTTGAAAATAAAAATAGTAAAAGATTTGTAGGTTTTACATATAACTATTGAATAATTTAATATAATCTATAAGATTTTATATATAATATAATTAAATTATTTAATAATAAATTAAAATACCTTTTCATATTTATTCAAATATTCTAAATAATTATCTTAGATATATTATATTTATTCCTTAAATATACTATTTATTTTCTCCTTTTTGACTATAATTATAAGCTTTTTTATTTTATATTTATAAAATTTATTTCACAAACTTTATAATTAACATAATCTCTTTCTATATGAAAAAATGTTGTATAACTATAATTTTTTCAAGCTGAATTAGTTTGTTAAATTTATATAATAGTATTACTTTTTAAATATTATAAAATTAGTATTATTAATTATTTTTGAGCTAGAAAATGTAAATGATAAATTTGTCATTTTAATAGCTTAAGTCTTTATAATAGAAAATGATTAGTTAAATACTATATATACAGCCAACTCTTTCTACAACGAATTTTGATATAACGAATTTTACAATACAACAGATTTTCAGTGTTGGACAGATTTTTAAATATAAAAAAACCCTTACTATACCGAATTTAGTAATTAAAAATTTGTACTACGTTTAACAAATTAAAGTCAGAAAAATTTAT
>CAJVPQ010001969.1:0-15526 GCA_910591825.1 Funneliformis caledonium
ACATTTTAATTGACGCAATACTTGTGAACCTATCGTGATTTTAAAAAAGTTCATTTTTTTTGCACACCACTGTATATGTATATACTGTATATCTTTTTTCAACAGAATTATTTTCGCGCTCAATATTCAAATCCCATTGTTTAAAAAAATAAACAAGTAAATAAACTTGCGAGTCTGATTTTAATCCTATGAAATATGCATACTGATGATCGATCCTGGTGTTAGACACTTTCCACTTTCTTCAAACCTAAATGTTTTAAAAAATATAAAATTGTTTTGTAGAATTTATGCTGGAATTGAAGAATTTCTGGATCACATAATGGACGTTTAAAAAATCTTAAGAAATTTTCAGGAATCTATACAAAAAAATGTGGAAAATAGAAAGTTGTTGAAATCAAAAACATTGATGAATATTCATGACACGTTAGGGTGGTCAATGAACTAATTTAATAAATACTATGTATGAAATTGATGTATTGTATTTTAAACTTCCATTACTCTGAACATTTACTGTACATAACGTGTGCATAAAATTTTTTTTTTTTTTAGCGCCGATCATTAGAAATAATCATAAATTACAGCAATTCAAGAAAAATGATTATGAATGTCATTCTTCTTTTTTGTTTATTTTTAATGAAACAAATAATAAAATATTGGCATGAATATATAATTTAACTTTTCATATTATAATTTAAAAGGAAATTCGAAATCTTTAAGTTAACAATTATAGCCAATTTCAAAGAATCAAAAAAAATCTTTTTCAAACTTTAGATTTATTACAAAGAAACTATGAAAATCTCATTTGCATCTTTTATTTCCTCGCTTTCCTTCAATGCCGCTCCAGTAAAATACCCAAATTATGAATCCTACCCAAAGGCGTTCTCCATTCCAATTATACGACCTTTTTTACGAGGTTAAAAAATCCTAAAACATCCAGAATCATACCCAATTGCAGAATAAGGTTATCACCTCACTGAATCATGTTCAATTTCAGAATCCTACTCAATTGCTTAAGTCTAACGATTAAAACATTATTCATAACCCATTGATAAATTCTTTTTTATTTGATAATTAATTCATTCATTTTAATTGTGATATTCTTATAATTACTTCCTTTTTTCATATTTTAATGATTTAAATATAAATTTTATATATTATTATTATTGAAGTTAAAAGGTAAAAATAATTTTTTTTATATTACTTACTATAACGAAATCAATTTTTAATACATAATTTTTTTAGTTCAATTCATAAACATTACAAATTCAATATGCATTTAAGTAGACTACAATAAAAACTTCAAATCGATCATCACTAATTACTGTATATAAATATTTATTTATGTATGCAAAGGTTGCAGATAAATTGCAATCGGAACTTTAATTTGGCTTTGTAATCAATGCCGCCAGACATGTTTATCAAATTAAATTTCAAAATTTCTTCAAACGAATATAAAAAAGCGTATGATTTATTTTATTTTATTTTTTTTTATTAATTAATAAATCACAATAAATATGTTAAGGAGAAATTATCTCTTACTCTCCATTTGAAGTTAGCTTCAAGTCTTTGGGTCAGTTTCACATTATATCAGAAATTTTCTTTTTCTTTAACTGTTTATCATTATTATATATATATATATATTTTTAGAAAAGATCTATTACTAGTTCTTTTTTTGGGGGTGGAAAGAGGAGAAAATTTAAATGTTCTATAATTATTGTATAATAAAAAAATAAAATGAAACAATTTACTAACAATAGAAGTTTTTGATACTTATCCTTGCAATTTAACTAAAAAGTTGAAATTAATAAAATAATCTTAATGTAGAATAGTATTAATCAGCTTTTTCGCAAGCAAAGTAAATCGTTGAGGATTAAAAAAAAAAATTATTCAAGTGTTAAAAACATGTTTATGTAATAGTAATCCATAACTACTAAAATTCTTTCTAAATTAGAACAGTCCAAAATCAAAGGATATCATAATAGTTGTATCTAGCAAGTATGTGAATTTGCATGTAAAGTATGTTGTAAGGCTAGAACTGAAATATTCTCAATAATATTAACGTTTTTGAAATCTTAATTTATCATTAGTACAAAGATTTGTTTACCACATACTCCGTTTTATCTATTATCAATAATTTGCGTGTTTGATAATCCAGGTAAACTTGAATTAAAATAATAGTCATGTATGGAATTTTTAAGTGTATAATTGAACTGAGAATGTTGAGCAATCCTTAACCGACCCTTACGATTTAAGAGTTTCTCTAGAGAAGTCTAATCGCTGATCTATAATATGTAACCCCATCAAAAAGATGTCATATTCAAAATTGGCAATTTTGATAGGACCGCTAAGCATAGGACCAGTCCTAGGTACCCAGTCCTAAATCCTAAATTTTAAATTTTAAAAAATTTTGGGGTTTATTATTTATTTTTCATTAAGTAGCTCATTAAAACAAGTTTAATAATAAATTTGTAAAAATCATTCTTTGAAATTTCTCGGAACTTTTAAAACGCTTAGGACTGCTTAACTGAGTATAGACATTTTAATGATTTTATTATAATGGTCGATTTTCTTGTTTGATATAATTTCTTTTAATATTAAACAAAGAAGTTGAATGCAAAGCTTATAAAAAACTGGGTATATATTATAACAATTGCTATGCTATTAAGTTTATCTTCTCTCACTCAGATTATACCCTAAATTTTTTTCGCAATATAAAACTTTTCTTACTTCCCAATATAGGCATTTGTGCGCATCGTGAGTTAAATCTCAAATTATGCATTGTTTTGTGTGTCATTTTGTTCTCAGTTTTAATTGCGGTCACAACGAACATTTATAGCGAATTTAATCTTTAAACAAGACATGAATTTTCGACGAACTGAGTAAAACAAGGTTTTTGCATTATTGTTATAAAATATGCAAATGTGAATTAAATTATGGAACCCTTGCTTTTTATATAAAATATTGGAATATGGACATATGTTTGCATTATTTATATAAAATTTAGTATAATACTTAAATTTGTTAGATTACTATAAATTAGATTTTATAAATACACAATTTTAAATTTTTATTAATCGCTTATTCTTTCATAATTTTCATAGAGCTAAATATTAGAACAAAAATTTCAGATCACGTATTTATGTTGATTTTGTTATTTACGAATGACGTAATGATGATCGTCGATGATTGTTCATTGGACAACTTTTGTTTTTTGAAAATAAATAGAGGATCTCGCAACTTCATTCTACCTTTATTCCAACTTTTCTTTACTTTTTGGTGAGTATCGTTTTTCGCAATTTGTTTTTTGAAAATATTATTTACAAAGAAGCAAACCAAAAAATAGCTTACATGTTAAAATTTCAAGGAATCTTTAAACGATGACTCGAAGAACTCGACAGGTTCGCGTTCAAGGTGTCACTCGTGCAGTTGTCACGCCAAGACGACGAAATCTTTTCTCAACTTCCCTTTCTTCCATCCCCCCTTCAGTTCCCTCTTCTTTAACAGCTGTATCTCCTTCTCTTTCCCCTTCTACAGCTGCATCTTCTTCTCTTTCTTCCGTTATTTCTTCAACTTCTTCTTCTCCTTCCTTAAGTTTTTATCCTCACTCTCCCACAATCCCCACTAGTTCCCCTACTTCTCCTTCTTCCCCATCTTCGATTTCTTCCACAGGTCCAAACTTTTCTCCCTCCCCATTTCCTTCCCCTATTCTCGCAACTTCTTCTGTTCCCCCTACTAACCTTCCTGTTATTTCTCTTTCTCTTTCCACCTTCCCTAACACCGTTCTCCCCCTTCCCTCCTTCCCCCTCTTCATTAAGTCCATCCCCTTATTCATCCCCTTCTACTTCCTCCTTTTCTTCTTCTTCTACTAATTCTTCTACTCCTTCCCTTACCCTCCCCGTTTTTAGCCAACCCTTTATTTACTATCGTCTTCTTAGGTGGCCAGGGCCGATGGATCTTGATCCACCTGGCATTTTTGTTGAAACCCCCTTTATCCCCCTAATCAGTGGCCTAAACCAATGGATCTTGATCCTCCTGGTATCTACGTAGCCATTGATTACAGTTTTTACCCCTTCCCCCTCCATTTTTAAACTGGCTACCTCTTTTTCTTTTTGTTGTCTTGGCCGGCACATTTAAAAAATCTAAAAATAAATAAAATAAAATAAAAAAATTTAAAAAAAAATTTTAAAAAAAAAAAATCAAAAAAAAATTTCCCTTTTTATAAATTTTCACTAGGGTGTTTATCTTTTGATAAGCATGACTACGATACAAAGTATCGTATCTTTATATGAAGTTGGCTGTTTCTTCTTTCCTTTTTGCAATTATAGTATTCCCTCTTTGGCCACTTCATCCGTATTTTTCTTAAATTAGAGTTTATTTTTTTATTTAAAAAAATTTTTAATATGCTTTCTTTATGACAGTATTTCGATGATGTCTTGAGGTGATTTTTTATTTATTTTATTATTTAAATTTATACCCCATTATATTCGTTTGCACATTCTTTTTTCACCTCAAATGAGCTATCACATTTGATATGTGGTAGTTCAAGTATTATTTAATCAGAACAAAGCTTGCCACCTCTACGCGGTGTTAGGAGAAACAACAGTTATAGTTTTAACTATATCTGGCTAAACGCAAGCATTCAACGTCCTTTTAAAAGTTGTAATTGCTTAATAATATTCAATAAAACTCAACTGTTTTGAAATTACAAACTCTGTCAATAAGCGAACAATTATCAAAGAAAATATTCCCATCTAATTAAAAGAAGAATAATTTAATTTCGATTTGCATAAAGTAAGTCGCAATATTTTTTTTTATTAATCAAAAAAAGATTTTAATTTATAAATTTTCTTTTTTTTCTGAATACAACAGCCGATGAACAAAATTCGAATAGCAGGAATACCTGGAGAGTTCCTTCTTCACCAAATTTAAAAGTGCAAAGTGTGCTTCAGCTACAAGTTTTGGAAGCATTTGTTTGGGAAGTTTTCTTGTTGCTATCTTACAAGACATTTGTGCACTTTTGAGAAGCGTAGCGCAGGAAATCAATAATCCGTTTGGGGCTTTTTTTGCCGCTTGTGCTGCGGTACTCGTTAGTTGTATCGAAAGTTTGAATTCCTAAGTAATTTTATTATCATTATTGTTATTAATTAATTAATTATCTTCGTTGTATTTTTTAGCAATATTTCAATTTTTATGCGGAAAGTCATTCTTGGAATCTGTAAGAATTCATTAATCTTTAAAGTTCTAATTACGACGATTTTCTAATCAAATGAAAATATAGGCAAAGGTGAGCTGATCTTAATTATTTATTTTGTTATTCTAAACCTTGTCTAATTTTCTTTTTCTTTTCAGAATACTTGGAAATTAGTCAAAGATCGTGGTATTGAAGCAATTATAAATGATTATTTAATTGGTAACGTCTTTGATATTGGTAATTATTTATTTAAATGTTTAAATTTTAGAATGTGTATACGTATGTTATTTTCATTTAACAATTGTCATTTAATTCGTTTAGGTGCATATGTGGGAATTATCAAGGCATTTTTAAGTTATTTGTACACACATTATATTTGAACTTTCATTTAATCGTAATATAGAATTTACTCCCTTGATTGTTTTCCTGGGATTCATCGTTGTTTTCAAATGTTGAATATCATTAGATCGAGTGGACTGCTACTACTTTTGTATGCTTAGCCGAAGATCCAAATGCTTTAGCTAGAACCAAACCGAATTATATCAAGAAGTATGTTTTATTGAAGAAATTTAATTTTGCCAATTAATGAAAAATTTTTAATGGTAATTTTCTTTTTTTTAGATTCGTATCACTTATCTTAGATTAGTTACCGAAATTTAATTTTTAATGGAGCACTATTTTTCACATTTTCGTTATATTATTTATTTATTCATGATTATAATTAGATAAATTATTTAATCAGTAATGTTTCAAAAAGCCTTAATTCCAAGGTTATTTTGTAATTTAACCAAATTTTGTCAATCTTTTTATTTTAAAGTTTTAATATTTAGAGACATCAAACTTTTTCATAGAAATTGCGGAGGATTAGTAACTATTTTTTAATTAATTAAAATTGAAACGTTTATATGCATTAACGTGATTTTTTTTTTCATTTTCGCAGAATGGATCACTCGTACCATTTATCAGATAGATTTACTTAACCCCTAACTCTGTTCTAATAATATGAAATTAGACATGATTGTGGCTGAACTCTTTTGGGAATTGTTTAACAAGCTCAATTATATCAAAGCTTTGGTATGTTATCAAATTTTTTTAATCCAAATTTTTTGGTTTGTCATATATATCTTAATCAATTTAGGAGTTTTACGTGATTTTGATTGGTCCGAATGTAAAACAAGTTGGTGAAATGAGATATCGTGTTAAATAGCACGAATATAGCTCACTAACTAACTTTTTTTCAAGCAAAAAGTAAAAGCATTGGCTGATGAAAATAATTTTATAAATTAATTCACATTTGGTACGGCTGACGACCTCTAAAAGTTCGTTAATGCTTCCGCGAGAAAGCATTAGGGTTATGGTTAACGTAATTTATTTTACACTTTTATTATCACTTTTTTTTGATCTATTATAATTGACCTAGGATATACAGGATGGAAAACTCCTTAATTTGTTAAAATATAATCCACTTTAATAAAATTGAATACTTTTCACTTTTATTGTGACATTGCATTGTTAATCCTGGAAATAAGGAAATTTTGAATATTATAGCCTAGGTGGTGATTTTCCATTGCCGGTATTTTTTTTTTTTTTTTTAAAAAAAAGGAAAGAAGTATGCTAAAAGAAAAAAAACTTTACTTCTTTTTTATTGCGTTTCATGTAAACAGATTTTGATACGCAAAACCCTGTATGGATCAATTGGTTGGTCAAGAAATTCAAGAAATCGATTTCGATAGTGTACGTAAAGATCATTTGACATAGTCGTTATGGACATTATACTAATCGTCTGTCTCATACAAGTTCATCGTTAATATTAATCGAAGCTTTGATAGGTAGCATATTTTGCTTTTATTAAAGACATCACCTCTCTAATTATGGCAAAAATAATCCAAATAGATATTATCTTATACAAGGAAACGGAAGATGCTGTAAGATGTGAAGAAAAGATTACTATTAATGGATCTTATAATGTCCCGGTTCAAATTGAAGGTGAAGGATTCAAATGGTCTTATATGGTAATTTATAACTTGACATGATTAAAAAGATCTATCTATTCACCATTCACTCTTTTTATAAAATAATAAAGACCGAATCGAAGTTTGTACATTGATGTCCAAAGTTTAGTCATTTACATCTCGTTATCAAAATATACGAAGAACAATTTTCTAACGCGAAGATGCTATGAATTTTGAAATTGATGTGCTGTATAATAGATATTAGTAATTTTTTTTATTTCAATTAATACATTTTCATATTTAGAGAATTACACGTAAAAAAATAATTCCCGTGGAAAATTTAATATTTTTAAAAACGGGTAAATTGAATTAGTTTTTGCAAAATTGTAAATGTATAATTAAAACGGCACATTACAAATTATTTTTTGCGTTGAAGTAAATACTATCTAGTCGATTTGCTACATTACACGATTATAGGATAAAAGTAGGGTAATTTTAATTTCTGGTACCTTTTCTGTATGATCTTGCCATTATTTATTCCTTCAGTTTTATCTATTTTTCTTTACGTATTTTCTTTCCAGATATTTTTGAAAATATGGGTAAATGGTTAAAATTTTGTAGAAGATACTTTTTGAAAAAAGGAATTTATTTACGCGCCGAATCAAAACCTTTTGGATTATTGTTAATTACGAATTGTACCATGAATCGGAAACAATTACATTTAAATTTGACAAAGCCCTTTAAAAATAAAATTTAACCCGTATAACTTTGTTGAGCGCTTGGAACATCTATTAAATGGTGATGCTTGCGTAACCATAAAAAAAATTATAAAATGTCGAAGAGTAGGTGTTTCCTATTTTAACTAGTAACTGCTCATTTGATGAATCACATCCGATTTAAAAAAAATGTAATAATTTATCTAAGATTGACTTCACTGTGGTAGCTGCGTAATAGAAATTTAGGTTACCATCTGTCGATTTTGGATTTGTTCGCCGTTTTTTTGCATCTCTTTGACAGTTGATTTTTGATTATTAAAAGATATTATGGCGAATATACTATCTGTATTTTTCTAAATGTACCAGTTGAGCGAGATCGATTTCTCAAAATCGTTGTCATTTGAAGGTATGATTATCATCTGAAATTTTTCAAATTTGTTTTTATTATTAAGGGGAAAGCACGCTTCGCCACATGATAAATAAAACTAACTACTTGTTTCCGCCCAATACCATAGCCTCAATCAAAACAAAAGATTCTGAATAGAAAATTTTAAATCAATAGTGAAGTCAGGAAATTAAAAGTAAAAGCGGCTTAGGCCATTAATTTTATCGGATAAATAATAACACACATATAAAAGAAACTATATAAGGCACTTCGACGTAAATTGAACATAGGACAAGCGAACACACTTGCTTGCCAATAGAACGAAACGAGAGGATACTTCTTGGTCCTTAAGTTCAGAGAGAGAATTCGCTGACCAGCAGATGTATCACTTTAACTAAGGCCATTAGTGTTCTATATATATTTAAGAAAAGAAAAAGGAAATTATTAAAAAAAAAAAAGAGTCCTAGAAGAGCCGAAGCGTACATCCAATGTAGTTAGTAAAAATAATCATCAGAATGAAGGCAATACACATTTGATTTAAAAACGTTCTTGATAATATTCGGCGTTATTGTTGTATTTCAACTTCTAAATTGTCAGCAAGGACGTAGTCCTAGAAGAGCCTAAGCGTTCGACTTTCGTTAAGCTTTACCTAATATCATTGGATAAATATATATAAAAAAATATATAAATACATATAAAAGAAGTATCAAAAGAGAAACTATCTAAGCTAAACTAGCAGAAGCACTTCGACGCAAATTGGACATAGGACAAGCGAACCCATATTTTCTACTTGATTTGCCAATAGTACGAAACGAGAGGATACTTCTTTCTATATTTTTGGTCCTTAAGTTCAGGGAGTGAATTCACTGACCAGCAGATGTATCACTTTAACTAAGGCCATTTGTGTTTATTTTTTTTTTTTATTTTTTATTTTTTTTTAAAAAAACATAAAAAAAAGGAAAAAGGAAAAAGGAAATTATAAAAAAAAAACAAAAGGAAGAGAGCGTAGTCCTAGACTACCTTTTGATAAGTGTCAGCATTGTCGCTGTGTTTCATCTTCTAGCTTGTCAGTAAGTTCTAGCAAAATAACAATTTCGAGTTGAAGAAAGAAAAGATTAAAAGATTTTATTAAATCGAAAATTTGCGATATATATTATTTTACGTGGGAAATTTTTCAAAAATAAATGATTGGTTGGAATGTGATACAATAAATCCCTCATGATCGGCATTTAATTTTCAAAAATGCTGCTGGATTTATTCGTAATTTATCTTTATAAGTTGGTTAGATTTTATAGTTTTCTTTATATTTTTTTTGGATATTCCTTCTGACGTATTGGTGATTAAATTTTTCAGAAAATGAGCGTTTGAATATGCTAAGAGAAAAGAAAATTAGAAAATTTTGCAAGTGATGTTAGAAATGATTCTCTTTCTTTTTCAGCAGGTTATTTTCGATATTGTCTTCCTTCTAATACTGTATTAATTTGTAGGTTCTTTTATATCTCAAGATTAGATACGTTTCGTCTTCTAATGAAGTCGAATTTATTATTCTATTTTCCATCACGCATAGGTACTCTCAAGTCTCTTTCATTAATAATATTTTTTCTAAATAAAAGTATATATGAATATCGCTTGTCTGGATGAAGATATTATCAACACTTACAAATCTTTCACCTTTCTCCGGTTATAATATATAACCATAGTTGAATATTAACATTTACAATCTTACAATAACAATATATTTTTTGTACATAAAGGTCCCAAAGCAAGTAAGAAATATACTTTTTTAAAATATCAGACAAAAATTGCAATAGGACAGTCAAACTCTGAAAATTCATCTTGAACTTCACAATATTCATTGGTTTGGACATATTTTGTGCACAGGTATGATTTTTATTATCAATTTAATGTGCTGCAAAAAATATACATTAATTTGGATCGAAATAAGTATTATTATTAACTTGTACATCATCTCCAGCATTGTGTAAAAAAAAAATTGATAACGTTGGAGTTAAATTAACGAATGAAAACAACCAAGAAAGGTTATGAAAGGCTAGAAGATGCATATGATGAGAAAACTTGATAAACCTCTAGTTATTGGTGTCAAGTTTTCTAGATATTTGGCAAAAAAATATGAGAGCTTAGTTTATTGTAGTACAATATCGTATTACATCGAATATCACGAAAATAATAGGTAATTGATATTTTGTTGAACGTATTGGTATAAAAATGGTATTCATTGAAACCTTTTTTTTTTTATAAAATAAAAAGGAAACAAAAAGTCAAGAAAAAAAAGCAGAAATGGTGAAGGTTAGCTGTATTTTAATTGTGATTATCGATACACTAGAGCAATCAACAAGAGATGGTATTTTAGATTTGCATCTTGCACTTCAATAATTTTATTTTCAATAAATATTACTATTTTTGTATCTGGTACCTGTAATATAAAATATTATTATTGTATATTAAATTTATCATCGCAAAATAGCATAAATTAATTATATGGTCAAGTTCTACATGTTAATAAGTCCGGCCAACTTTGAGGACATAGTTTTTTCCGATCCATAGTTTTGCGACTCCGGTCCTTTTTCAGCCAAAAGGCTTCAAAAGATGTAGGCTAACCAAGTTTGAAGTCAGAAAAAAAATATACTAAAATTGAGAATGATATAGAAATTAGATATTAGATAAAATGCTTACTGCATCAATTAATATCATATTAACCCGTTTGATTTGCCTTAAGAAATCAATATCTTCTGTTTGGGTTGCTTTATCCAAAGAATCTGTTTGAGTTGCTTTATTAGAAAAACTACATCCTCTATCTGCATTTCAGTATCCATACTATAGACAAAAGCCTTTTGATTTTTTGCTTGTTCATAAACAATTAATTTATTACGCAAATATTGCTCAATCTGATTACTTTTTTCTGTAATGTCTTTTGGCAAAACGGGATTGCACTTTATTTTAAGTAATTGATCAAAAGCTCTTTTGACTAGACTTGGTGGCATTTTATCTATAATAGGTTTATAATCAGGATGGAAAGTAGGTATTTCTGCATATAAGTCAATGATCTCTTTGATGTCTGCCATCTAGTAATGAATTTACTGCACTTTATCTGTGTAATGTTCAAGTGTTTGAGCGAAGTATAACGCTGATCAGTTTTTGCAAGAAAAGTAAATCTGTGGGTTAGTATGATGAGTGTAATAAAGAAACGTATATGGATTATGGTTTATAAAATTTATTTTTGGACCAGAGACGAATTATGCGTAGTAGCCAGCATCGATAAAAAAAACTTATATTACAGCACTTACCCTTAAATAAAGCCTAAACTATGGGCAAAACTTTATTGATATTTGAGCATCACCTGTCACTACATCATATAACTTGTGGGCTTTTGATTTGTTACTGATAAATTAAATGATCAGATTTAAAATACTTCCATACATACTTTCTACGTTATATTCAAAATATCTGAAAAACTCATTTCTGAAGAACTCAAAAAATTAATCTCTTGTTCTTACGAACTTGACAGGGATAAACTTTAAATAATGCGTGTTGATGGTGCCCCTGTTACTATTAAAGACTTCGAAGAACTCACAACAATACTTCCTTCCTCTTATAAACTTGACCTAGCTGACAACAAAATTATAATAATGCCCGTTGGCGCTCGAACTGGTATGCTATTTTTTGTTAGAATGTTAACAAATGTTTCTTTTTCATGCTGAATTATGATATAATAAAATAGGTCAAAAAGAATTTTATCTTATTACTAAAGTCAGCATATGGAGCTAAAATAATCGTAAACTTGTTAGACTAGTCAGAAGTAGTCAGGTATGTTTTGCGAATAATTATGAGAATTTTTTCTTCATGCTCGCTCTATCATGTTCTTTTAAATATGTTTAATCATAGATATGTTATAACTTGCCTCTATCAAATCCTACTGTTCAGATCCAGATGTTTCCGTTGTTCTTGCAACAAGGTTTCTCATTATATGTATAAATTATATAACTAGTTTACATGTTTGTATATTTTTTAACTTTTTTTATTGCAGATGGAATGCATTATTGGTTAATGATCAAAACGAAGCGTTTTCCTCAGTTACCCCAAATTTTGTTGCAGAAATACGTTCAGATAATAATTCTGAGGATTATTGTCACCAAAAAATGATAGATTATATGAATGCAGATGTTGAAGTAAGTGACTAATTATTTTTATTTTTATTTTATTATTGTTATTAATTATTATGGTTATTTTATCTAGGAAGGTATTTTGATTGATCCCCTTAATCAAACTGTAACAGTATATCGAGTTCAAGAAGATAATATAGTTATGATCGTGTGAAGAGATCCTCGTACTTTTACTTCTCAAATTCTTAACAGATTCGTTTTAGACTTGTAGGATATTCTTTGAAAGTAAGATAATTAATACTGGGAGAAAGCAAAAAAAATTACTGCAAAGCAAAATAATGTTTTTATAAGGTTAACATATAATATATAATGAAATCAAAATAAAATTTATGCGCATTAAAAAAAATCACGTAACTAAAATTTGAAATTGATGCAAATGAATTGTATTAAACCAGTTTTATTTATTCGATGGGCAGTTTATACAGAATTTATACAAGCTAAAAAAAATATATATGTCCTTTATTAATTTTCAAATATATTTAACCGAAGGCGAGACGCTATGCATAATTTAGAGACATTTCCTCATACTATCACCCAATACTATTAATATCCCCTTTGCACTATTCGATGATTGTTGATTTCCAGTAGAAGCTTCATAAGATGGTAGTTGGATAGGTGAAGTTACTGTGTTATTTTTTCCTCCAGTCAGATTTCTTGTATTATCATCTTCGTTACGAGGTAAAGATAGAGCCTGAGATGGATTAAAAGCTGGAGATTCTGAACGTGTTCAACTTCTTTGATTGCTTTGGTTAGATGATCTTTGGCCTAGTAACTGTTCACTTTCTTTCCTCAATGGGGGTGCAGGGGAAGTGCTTCTCCTACTTCGTCTACAGTTGAATATATTTATATTACGGATTCTATCAAATGAATCTTTAGGTCTCTCCTAAAAATGAGTGCGGAACTCATCAAACTATCTAACACTCGCTTGACTCCTTTGAGCTGTTCGACTTCCATTCATATATTCACATATTGCCTTTTTTTTCTCATATTCATTCATTCATGTAGATTAATTATTATTGTACACTTTATCTAGTAAAGAAAAAGGGGCTTACATTATAATCCCGAATAAGATTTCTAAATTTTTCTTTATATTGGTGTCCCTGGAAATTTGTATCACGCTCTCCATTAATTCTAGTCATGATACTATTCCAAAAAATGCCTCGATTCCTTCCATAATTGTGGTATTCTTCATTCCTATTTCTACGTTCATCGATAAGAATACAGATTTGTACATTAGTCTAGTCAACCATTTTATTCCTAAAGTCAGATGATTTTTTCTCTGAAAAAAAAATTTTTGAGATAGAATAAGATGATTTTATAGACATTTATCTGCACATCATCCAGACATCAATCTGAGTTCAACCCTATGTTAACCACACATCTGCTCATTATCAAAATTTACTATTCCTGCATCCTTCAATAAGTGAATACTTGATATAGATAAAGATATCTGTAATCAATATGATTATCCCGTAATCTGCAGAAGTGATTATCATACTTCTTCCAAAATCCTCATTATCTGAAAATATTAATTATCATAAAAGATACATCCCGAAGGATCGTTTAAAAGATACACAATTTCTAACTATTATACAGGTAAGTATTTTCCCATTTTATGTTCCTGCTATTTCTTCAAATCCATGATGGTCGAAATAGAATCCTCAGAAAGGCAAGTTTGATTAGTATATTATGAATAAAATTAAAGCAAGCTACGAATAAAATAACTAACTTTACCTTTAACCATCCAAGAATCAAAATTATCATCTATAGGATTTATCACATAAGTATCGCATCATGGAAATCCAGTCTATTGATCTAACATCAGATTGATCTATGCTATATTCGCGAACTTGAATTATTGCTTGTAATACTTACCTAATCCTTCTGGGACTCCTTCTTTTTCTTAGGCCTCACTTCGACATTATAAGGAGATTATTCCAGAAAAAAAATTCTATCTCATCTATAAAACTTAATTACCGATCATTTTGGTAAGTATTTTCTGAATATTAATTACGCATTTTCCAGATGATGACGAAGTCAAATAGATGGTGATGCTGATGGTGGTACTAGTAATGATGGAGACTAAAGCTTTCATTAATATGAAACATCAAGAGGCTGGAAGATAAGTTCAATTAAAATATATCCTATAATACACAATACACACACCATATGAAAAAATATTATCCTGTAAAAAATTACATCACTGCACCTTTGTTTTATTTAATGAATAAAATGTTGTCAAAAGCAATAACTATTACATGATGTGAATACAAATTTAATAAATCTAACTATTCATTATTGGGAGGAGAAGGGATACGAAAATATGAATATCATTTAGATCAGGAATCCCTTAAAAATAATTAGAAATCGAAGCTGTTGGTTACATACTTCTTTCACTTCAGAGTGATTCATATGGAGATCAATTTTTGTGAAAGAGATTTTATCAAATAGAGGTGCTAACTGTTTCTTTATGATAGGCTTGAGTAAGTCGACCTTTTTTTCCTTAAAAATTCTCAATTATAAATATTTCATTATCATTTTGGCTATCACTTCCCTGAACTAGTTTTGGTCAAATTATATAGTAGAACAGGATCGGTAATATCAAACAATAACAGTTTATTAATATTAGATTTTAGCAACTTTAGTATGTTTTCTAGTCCCTCCAGACTTTTCTCATATGTTTTGATTGTTTCCCTAAGATCGCCAAGTAAATTATTAGATGAAACTTTTTTACTTGATTCCTCTAAGACCCTTTCGGCTACTTCATTATAATGCTCATTTTCTATTCTTGATTGCAGAAGTTAGTTTAATTATCGAGAAGAAAAAATAACTGATTAATAATCACTATTTTGAATTAGATCAGACTCTCAGATAATCAGCATGCAGTTTGAGATAATCGAACACGCTGTTAGTGATAATCCGTTTGCGTCACTAGATGACTGCGCTAACTAATGTTACCAATGATCACTAGAAAAAGCGTGATCATCATTTTCACTAATTTCATTGCTATCACGGTTATCGTTATGATATTCATTTTCTTTATTTTATTTACTATCATGTTTATCATTATTTTATTTAATATATTTATTTTTATAGTTATA
>CAJVPQ010001970.1:0-15525 GCA_910591825.1 Funneliformis caledonium
GCATGCAATAATTTATCTCTAATAGCTAAAAGATTAGGATGGGGGCCAGTTCTAGCAACTTCACCTTTTACAGTTGATCAAACTCCCTCGATCATTTGAAGTTCACAATGGTAAGGTGGAGTAAAAAACAATTTATGGTTATATTTTGCAGCTATTTAAACGCACATAAAAGGAACCTTATTTTTGTGTAATTTTATTAATTCATAAAGTCCGCCTTGTTGGAATTTAACAGAGGTACATATAACTTTAACAATATTATCATTAAGTTCTTTTTTGGTCTTCCATATATTTTTGCAGTAACTATTCATCATTTTTATCTTTATTGTACTCAGAAATTACCTATGCAACTGTTGCCTCCCTAATTCCAAGGCCGTAGCAACCTCCTTACGTAGTGGTAAGTCTTGATGCTTCTTCTTACTCTGTCAGATATTAAAAAAGTATTGATAGACATGAATGACCATCTTTTTTTCGTTACTAGTCAGGTAACTTTGATCTCGTTTTAAGTTGTCCATTTGAAAAGAAAGATGGTTAAATTTTTATTTTATTTTAAAGTTTAGAACCATCCTTACCTTATCTGTAATTTATATAATCATATATTCAGTTTGTGAAGTTTTGTGTAATACAAGAAAATCAGGTGATGATCTTCGTGTATCAATCTTTTTGCACTGGACCATATAGATTTATATTTAGAAATTTTCAACTTGCAAACATAATCGTTATATATTTTTTTAAATTTTAAAAACAAGTTCAGCAAATTATACAACTATTATAAAAATTCAACAAAATTTTTTAAATACAGGTAATGATAGTAATATTGAATTAAGTAATAAATTTAATCAATTTTTTATTACTATTTCTTTTAAACAAAATTAAAATTAAACTTAAAATTAAAAAGATTTAATTGCTAAAATAGGCAATTTGCAATAGAAAGGAACCCTAAAAAATTTATTTTTTGTGGTTAATCTTAAATCTGAACTTATTTTGCAAAACATCTTATTTAGATAAAAAGTAAAAAATTTATTGCAACATATCCAAATAATGAATTTTGCATCTGCAAGTATTTTAGTAATCCAAAAACAATTTTTAAATAATCCTTTAATTGATACCATGAAAATATAGATGAAAATATAATAGAATTTGGCAACAAACTGTTAGAATTATTACTTGAATTTTATGAAAAATCACACCTTCCTTTGTTTCCATTTGCAATAATTAATTCTGATAATATACATATAGAATGGAATAATATTAAAATGCTTATATGTAAAATCATTAATAAATAGATTATTGAATAGTATATTTTATTTCTTTTACTAGTATAAAATGTAAGCATAGTTTTTTAAACAAAATTTAATTAAGTCTAGTTTACATAATACTTTTAATAAAGATACAGCATATTACATATGTTAATGATGATTAGATTTGAAGAAATAGATGTGGAAGAATTTGATTTTAATAATGTTTTTAAAGAACAAAAAGTTAAATTTTAACTCATATTGATTTTATTAGATTTTACTTTATTAATTATTCTTTAAAAAAATTGTTCCTGTAATAAAATATTTTTTTTTAAAAAAAATAAAATTCATCACCTCTATAGCTAAATTTTTTTTAAAAAAAAATTGTATGCCTCTATTGTATAAAAAAATAAATTTTTTTATTTTTAAAAATTTCATAACAAATAAATTTAAAAAAAAATCACACATTTTTATTTGCTATCAAAGTTAAAAATCAACTTAATTTTGTATTTCCACCATAGCGTTTTAATTAATTCATTTTATATGGTCAGAATTTTTAGACTTGGGCATTTTATCACTTGCTGATCATCGAAATAACTATTAATTTGGTAATATGATCAACCAAGTTGCTTTTCCCCTAATTTTATCAATTTTTCTTTATAAAATAAGTAAAATGCAAACTGACAATAATTCAAATAAGTTGATTAATTAGTTCAAAGAATATATTTTAAGAAAGGATATCAAATTCTATAAATACAAACATTTTAGCAATTTTCAAGAGATAGGTATAGACAGTTTTGAAAAAGTCTATTGAGTAAATTAGAAAAATTCAAAACAACTATTAACGTTGAAATCATTTCATAACTTTAATAATATGATTGTTAAAGAACTTATTCGTGAGGTATTAATGTATTACAGAACATTTTATTTTGTCTATTTAGTATAAAATCATTAATATACTAAGTTAGAAATTTATATTCATAATAATTTAACTTGAGCATTAACGGAAAGTTGATTGTTATAGTAATATTATCTGCTTTTTGGGGATTACATTATTATACTAAGGTATAAAATCTTATATCATTAAGGTTAATTATAATTTTATATTGACCTTTATATTATATTTTAACTCAAATATATTTATTATTTCGTAAAAAAAAAAAATAGAAAATTATAATGGATTGAAAAATTATTAATTAGTAATGGAATATACAAATAATGATACACTTAAAAACTATTTGAAGAATAATTTTAACAAGCTTTCTTAGGAAAATAAATATAACTTGGCATTCTAGCTAGCTTGTGCTGTATCGTATTTATATGATAAAGAAATTGTATATTGTGATTTGGTAACCTTATGAATAATTTTATTTATTGTGAACATTTTTTTTTAGTAATTAATAATAATTTATTTTTATATGATAGCAATATTAATCCATCAAGTCATTATTAAATTAGCAGATTTTAGACTATCGAAAAGAATTGAAGCAAAAACTAATCAGTCAAGAACTTTTGGAATAATTCCTTATGTTGATTCAAAATTATTTATCAGACAAAGAAGTGACAATACATCATCACAATTTAAAATAAATGAAAAGAGCGATATTTATAGTGTTAGCGTACTTTTTTGAAAGATATCAAGCGGTTAATTTCCTTTTAAGGGTGAAGAATATGACTTAAGTTTAGCTATCAAAATTTTAGGAGGACTTAGAGAAAAGATTATTCCATGCATATCTGAAGATTATTTGAAAATTTACACTGGTAAATATATTATGATTATGAATTGATTAATTAAGAATAAATGATTATTAATTTTATTTAATCTTAGGATGCTAGGATAATGAGCTGAATAATCATTCATCAATAAATAAAGTAGTTGATAAATTAAATGCAATTATTGTGAAAATAAATGTAATAGAAAATAATTAAATGAATAATTATGAATCAAATCTGAAATAACGTCATTTGAGCAACAATAACGCCTCTTCTAACATAAATAATGAAACATCTCAAATTATTCTATTTGATCAGATAAATTATCAAAACAATAATTATGCATCAAATAATTCTAAAATTATTTATCATTTAGCTGGTCAGAATAATGTAGAATTAGAATCAAATGTTGAAGTATCAGATATTATTTATAATGATACTATTGAAAGTTTATAAATTACAGAAGTTAATAAGGATGATATATTAAACGCTTTAGAAGGATTACAAAGATATCAAAAATTAGCAAATCTTACTTGTGGTTTTACTCAAATTACCAGCTTACTAAATTTACCTAACTCTATAATGGAACTTAATTGCTCTTATACTCTAATAACTATTTTACCAAATTTATTCAACTTCTTAATTAAACTCTGGTATTATAATACTAAAATAAATAGCCTACCAATTTTACCCATCTCCATAATAGAACTTGATTATTTTTATACTGAAATAATTATCTTACCAATATTACCTAACTCCTTAATAGAACTTTATTGCTTTGATACTTCAATAACTATCCTACTAATATTACCTAACTTCTTAATGGTACTCAGGTATCATGGCACAAATATACTGTAAATAGCTTATCAATATTACCCACTTCCTTAACGAAACTTGATTGCTCTAATACTGAAATAATTATCCTACTAAATTTATCTACTTCCTTAATAGAACTTGTTTGCTCTTATACTCTAATAACTATCCTACCAAATTTATTTAACTCCTTAAAAATATTTAATTGCTCTGATACTCTAATAACTATTCTACCAAATTTACTGAACTTAAATATACTCATTTGCTCTGATACTCCAATAACTATCCTATCAAATTTATCCAATTTCTTAAAATCACTAATGTATTATAACACACAATTAAATATTCTTTCACCTAAAGAAAGAGAAAATAAAGTTATTGACGAAGTTATTAGATTTTCACGAATTAATACTCATATATTTAGTCTAATAGATTTTGTTTTTTATAATCAATTCAAAGATATTCAATTTATAGATGAAGAAGGATTTAGTCAAATCTATAAAACTATATAGCATATGCAAAAAAATTATATAACAGTTGCCCTAAAATAACTAACTAATTATAAAGATATTTTGACTAAAGAATTAAATGAGATATTTATTTAACTAATAATATTTTTTATTACAGTATATAGCTTTGAAGGTATCTAACCCTAAATAATGGATATCTTATGCCTGAATATATTAATAAATATTATAGAATCACTCAAGATCCTATTTCTAAAGACTATATAATAATTATAAAATATTGTGAAGCAGGTGATTTATGACGTTATTTAACCAAAAATTTTTATAATCTTGAATGGTTGAAAAAGTTACATTTATTGTTTCAAATTAGTTTTGGTCTTAAATATATTCATAAAAAAGGAATTATTTATCAGGATTTTTATAGTGAAAATATCCTTTATTATGGAGATATAGAAATTCTAATAAATGATTTAGGAATTAGCAAATCATTAAATGAAATAGCAGATGATGATAATAAAATTTATGGTATTTTCCTTATATTGCTTCAGAGATTTTTATGAACAAAATTATACTAAGGCCTCAGATATCTATAGTTTTAGCATGATTATGTGGAAGTTAATAACAGGTAAAAGATCTTTTGGGATTATAATCATGATACAGAACTTATTATTAGAATATGTAATAATATACGTCCTCCAATTGTTACAAATATATTTAAGGGTTATATCGAATTAATAAGAAAATGTTGGCATTCTGAACCAAATAAAAGACCAATAACCAATGATTTAGCAAAAAAAGTTTTAGATATATAAAATAATGAATATAAAGGAAATAAAACAAAAATTATATTATCATCAGAAATTGGACCTATAGCCACAAATCACTCAGGAGCAGTATATAAAAGTAGACAATTAAGCAGTTCTGCAATACTTTCAAGATGTCAATTTGTTACAGATTTCGGTGATTATTTTTAATTTAACTTTTTTTATTTTGATAAAAAATTTTAATAAAGATTTTGTTGAATTGTTTAGATTAAAGATGGCGTTGCAATATTGTGACGCTTATTTATCATCTGTTGCAACTTAAATTTTAATAACTTTGCAATCAAAAGAATATTATATTCTCCAATGATACATATTTATATAAATGATCATTTTTGACTTTAAATTTTATTAAATAATATATTTATTATTTTATTTCATTAATTTTGAAAAAATACAAGGTAAAAGAAAGATTACAGCTGAATTAATTGATGATAATAAAAGCAATAATAAAAGTAGATTATCAGATGATGGTAAATATTTTACTTGCTTTGTTTAAATTATTTATTTCTATGGTATATTAGAACTATGGAATCTCTGACCTGAATATTAGAACGTGTCTATATCAATCAAATATTAAAAAATTTTAACAAAAAAAAATATAATTGCTCTTAGATATAAAATATAATTAAAGTTTATAGATTATGTGACAAAAGAATTGGAAATAGATATAAATGCGAATATTGTGAATATTAATGAATCTAATGAAGGTGAAGGTAATGTTTGATTATGTTAATGTTCATTTAATTATATTTTATAGCTAATTTGTAAATTATATACATTTTTAGAATATTTGACCAGAAAAAATGATCTTGATATTAATACTTCAGAATTTAAGTCTGGGCTATAATACTTTGCATCAAATTTTCATGAATATTTTAATATAGTAAAACATAATATATATACGGAATTAGGCTTTTTACTTTCTTATTGCGAGAGGATTTAAAGTTCTGATTCTTTCTTACTTCATATCATTTTTTAGTAACGTATTCTGCAAACTTATGGTACAGTACCTTTGATTTCGTTAAGTGTCGTGTGTTTCAATCACAACTATTCTTTAGAAGTTGGAACCGCCCTAAAATTTTTAACCGGTTCCAACCTCTACTATTCTTGATGGATATCGAACATGGATACAAAGAATGCTTTAGTTTTGTAAAAATAAAACGATTATTTTTGATAATAACGAAATTTTGTAAAAATATTTGAGTTTTCATTTTGAACATGCTCGAATAATAATCCTTTACATTTAACAAAAGTTACCCTTGTTTTTAAATTTTTGTTCAATTAAAATGATAAAATCTCAATTTTTGAAATAGTTTTACGATTCCAGCCATAATAATTGCGACCCGATTTTAGATTTATCATTACAGATAACAATTTCTAAACTCTAGATAAATTTTTGCAAATGTCATTTAAATTTAATTTAAATTATATTTGACTAATTAGAAGATTTTGATGTTTCTTTAGAAGTTGTGAACTACCATACTCCATATTTACGTCGAGCTTTGACGTTAAATGAAAAAGGTAATGAGTTGAGTATGATTTGGCCATTTGAAATTGCAAAATTTCACCAATTATTCTAATATGTACTGCACGACAATGACGTCATACCCTTCGCATATAATATCAAAATGATAAGAATAAAATAATCTTGATAAAATAAAATTGAGAAATAGTTTTGTAAAGAATTAAAGCTGAAAGGATCAACTTGAGTGAAAAACCAGAAATAAATCGTAAAATAAATAATTTAGTTACCATTTTTTTTAAAAAATAAAAAATAAAAAATAAATTAAACTTATGCTATATGAGAAACTTTGTGGGTATCTGGTTGCAAAATATTCGGCATATTTAGTTCTGTTGTTTCTCTCTGTTTTATGTGTTTCAATGCATAACCGAAAATAATGAATCCTGATTTCTATGTATAATCCCATGTGAATTATATGTAAGCAGAAGGTTTTTATTGAGTATAAATGAAGTAATGTTGACGCTAAATTTATTTAATAATATTAAATTAATCAATGTTACCTTAACGTCGGCGCTACGCTTTCGTAATGTCAATATATTAAACTAAATAAATGCCAGCTCTAATTAATTGAAACTGCGCAATTACGAAAAATTGTGTAATAAAATAATATGAAAAATTGGGAATTAAAAATAAACGAAATTCCAATAATAAAATTAAAATGTTAAAACGGCGAAGGTGCAAAAGTATAAAATAAGGTTTTTAAGGTGCATATTTGCAATTATAAGAAGGGAGAGCGTGGAATGGTGAGATGTTTAAGGTGTAAGACCTGGAATTGTACCGAAACCAAGCTAACAAAGCAAATAACCTAACAACTCAATTATTTCGAAGGCCTTTCCTAAGAAAAATAAATGATTAACAAACAAAACGATTAATTATCACGATACACTTGTGCAAATAGTTATCAAGATCAAATCCTTATATGTAGACAAGAAGGTTGTATACTACGCTTTTTGTTAATGATAAATAATACTGAAACAAATAATGAAAAATAAATAAATAATATAAGTAAATTATTTGATACATGTCAAAAAAAATTCAAACGTTACAAACATTGCATTACATTTGTTACATTCATGACTGACAAGATAGTCATTCGTGACAATCGCCACAGTGTGAGGTCTCTGAGGCGCAGTACGATTTATTTATAAAAAATAATTATTAGGACAGCCTGACATCCTGGCATCCTGTTGTCGTGCCAACCTGGCATCCTAATAACCTGGCATCTTGACAACCTGTCCAAATGATCTACAAAGGACTAAATGCAAAATATCGAAAACAATCTAAATGGTGTTTTCGAGCGGAATTATATTCAATGACAATAAAAAACTTTTATAAAAGTTTATTACTAAATTTGACACATTTTCAAACCTCTTTAACTCTGATTTCTTGTTATTTTTCTATCCCCTTTTATGTAACAACTCGCTTTTTACTTAAAAATATTTTCATATTACACAATAATAAAATAAAACTTTCCGGGCACAGCTCTTTAGAAAAAAAAATTATCTTTTATGCCATTATAAATCAATTTAAATTTAATTTATTTGAATTTCTAATTAGAACATAATATACCGAATTTTAATAATTTGTAATTTAATCGAGAAAATTCCTCCTATTATTACTTTTAAATTTAAATATGAATTGTATGGTGTACATATACTGTAGGTAAGTTAAATTAGTCCATATTCCACCATATGTACGTGAGATAAAGGTTAAATGTGTGTACTTTTAATTTCTAACGATAATAATACAAAATCGACACAATTACAAGTATGAACACAAATCCAAATATGGACATTTCAATGAAGCTGTTGAAAGGGTAAAAGAAATGTTAATTGAATAATAATGAAGTAATAATGACAAAATATTTATTTTATATTGTTAAATTAATCAGTGTTGCCTCAACGTCGGCGCTTTACACTTTTGCTTGATCAATATTTTAAACTTTTATAAATGCCAAGTATTAAATTCTATTTAATTAAAACTGCGCAAATTACGAAATAATTACATAAAAATTCGAATTATAAAATACTAATAAATTCGGAAATTAAAAATAATAATAAACAATATTACATATGCGAGATTATAGTTGAAACGGCAAAAATGAAATTATCGCGAAGGTGTAAAAGGGAGGATTTCGAAGGGAATGTAATCAAAGAAATATCACAAGGGCGAGCGTGGATATCGAGCTGTTTAAGGATTTCCAGCTCGTATATATATAAAAAAAATAATTAGGCCAACCTGGGCGTCTTCAACATTTGTCATACTGCAGTACTGGTACCTTACAACCTGGCGCCTTGACATCCTGGCACCGTGTCAGCCTTGCAGTTGATCATCAAAAGACTAACTGTAAATATCGAAAGCGATTTTCATGCGGAATTATGGAGTTCTCGGCCGGAATTACATTCAATTGTAACAATAGTAAAGCTAATATTAGAATTTTTCGTATCATAACTACGAAAGGCGACTTAATTGAAAGTAATTCTTTAGAAAAGGACATACGATTAATAAACCTCATAACCTTTTATCGTATCACATATAGACTTTAACCTTGTTAATCAACTACACGGTTGAATCGTATTAATAAAATTGTCGTATAAATCTTAGGAAATTCTTAGTTAGATTTTCCACTCGGCTGTTAATTTTGTTTCGGTTCGAATCCAGGTTAACAACGGATTTATTATTAAAAATTTTTTGATTTTGACGGGGATTTATTATGATTTTACGTTTTGACGGTTTTGTCGAAACCTAAGAGTTTTGTCAGGTAACTCTTTACACAATACATCATATAGGCGGTAGTTAATAGAAAGGAAGAAATTTAAATTTCGGTCAAAAACTTTTATTGGTTCACACAGTCATGTGCACAAAATTATCTTTGGAACTAAAGTTTATGATAATTTTATTGCAATAAATGTAGAAATAATAATCCTTCTACGTATAAGGTTAAGTAGTATTCTCTATTAATTTATAATAGCTGCCCAAAATTAAGTTTAGTTACCTCAAATATCTGAATGACCATTACTGATTTATCAAAAAAAAAAAAAGATCTGTGAAATTATTGAAATTTTTTGTTATGAAAACGACTTGTGTATTTAAAATTAAAATTTTTTTTTTTTATAATCGAGCTCTAAGGTTCTTTTACTATTAATGCCAATTATTAAAGTCAAAGTGATTTAATAACAAATTATGTAGTTGTCAGTATTCTTATTCTTATATCGTATATAAATAAAAATAAAATTTTCTTGCAAATCTATCGCAAATTTGTCAATTTCGATAAATTTTAAGTTTTTAATTAAGTATCATAATTTAAAACCTTAAATTGTATCGAATTATAAACGTAATGATGTGCTGTCTTCTAGGTAACAGTTTCAGCTAAACTTTCTATAAGTTTCCTGTTTGGGTTTCTTTCTTTAGCTATCAAGAAATATTAATTAATAACGTTTCTGTTTTGTAAATAAAGAAGTTTTCAAAATGTAAATTAAGTCTTAATTTATTTTTGATGTCTTTGAAAAACTGATAAGTTGCACATTGTCACGAGTTGATCGAGAGGTTTGACAAAAATTTATGTGAAGATAAGAAGTGTAAGAATAATATTTTATTAACTATAGTCTAATCTCAAGAATTATTCTTACAAAGGTTCTGCTGACCTTCAGGTAAGATTACAGAACTTTTTATATAAAAGCAAATAACAATTTAGTTACATATAATGATAAATAATATTATTAATGAAATGTCAAATAAAAAAATGAAAAGTAGGTTAAAATAATTTAAACGATAGAAAATAGTATATAAAGCTTAATGTCACTTGGCGCAGCACTACAATAACAAGATTTATATTTATTCGTATAAAAGAAAATAATAGAAACCGAAAATAACAATTTTAAAAAATAATGAAATCTTTGCTTTGATATTATAATATCTTAGAAATAAACTAATTAATTATTTTTTACTATAATATATCAGTTTGTTTAATTTTAAACACATCAAAAAAAATCAAATAAAGTTACAATTATTGTCATTTATATAAACTATCAAAATTCTGATTGTTCCCCTATTTACCTTCTGGAATTTCTTGATCTTCTGAGTGAAGGTTCGGGTTATTATATATCTCATTATCGTCTAATAATAATTAAACAATATTATATAAAATTAGTAGTTATAAATTTAAAAAATATCACTTAATATAATGATTTGTATTCAAACATTTGAAATCTCAATTGAATGGGTTTAAAATTATTAAACTATAATAATAAAATGTAGATCTTTAACGTTTAGAATACTTGTATAAATAACTAGGATTTGATTTTCACTGCGGGTGACTACGTCACCACCCGTTTTATTTTGTATTTTAACAAAAATAATTTTATAGGTAATTTAGCTAAAGTATTTTTTTTGATTCTTTCATCAAATAAATCGCCCTAGAGAAAAAACGCCTATAGAAAAGGAAAAATAAATAAAAAAGTAATAAAAATAACAAAAAATAAGGAATTAGTAATTAGTAATCCCAAACAATGCAAAAAAAACCGTCAATCACAGCCGTGACGGACCGATCGGTCCGTCACGGCAAAGGTGAGTTTGTTGGTTTTTCTTTCTTTCTTTCTTCTTTTTATTTGCATTGTGTCGGATTACTAACCTTTATTATTATTATTTTTTTTATCTCTTATTTTTTTGTTTTATCTAGGGCAAATTGTTAGTCCAATATGAATGATTTCGTTCGGTTCGATCAGTCCGTCGCGGAGTAGGTAGGTGACGGGATTTTTTATTAATTTTTTTTTTCCTTACATTGTTTTAACTCTTTTTATTAAAATTTTCTTTTTTTTTTCTAGCATTTTCCTATCTTATTTCTTTGTTTAATCTAGAACGGATGGTTAGTCCAATCCGGATGATTTCGTCTGGTTTGATCGGTCCGTCACGGTAAAGGTGAGTTTTTCTTTTTGTTTTTTTTGCATTACTAATTACTAATATTTATTTTTTTCTTTTCTCTTTTCTCTTATTCGTTTTTATCTAAGGTGTTTTTTAGTCCAATCCGGATGATTTCGTCCAGTCCGTCGCGGTAAAGGTGACTTTTTTTTCTATTTTTTGTATTGTCCTTTTTTTATTGTTATTTTTTGCATTAATAATTACTAATTATCGTTATGTTTTTTTTATTTTTTTTTTTTTTTTGCATTGTATCAGATTACTAATCTTTTTTTTTATTTAGACGATTTAGGTTTAGATTCAGATTTGATTGGATTGTTTGGGCGAAGGTAAGTTACGAATTTTTTTTTTTTTTAATATTGTTTTGGATTACTAATTGTTTTGTCTTTTTAATTTAGTCAATCAAATTAGTGGTCAATCGCGCTCGTCTACCCTTAAAAAGTTAAGCTTAAATTTATATATATATATTTTTGATTTAGTAAAAAAGGCGTTGATAAGCTACGCCGTATAGATCCTTTTTTTATAATATCTAATAATTTATATTATACAAACCCGATTTTAATTTTTTAAAGGCTAGACTTAGAAAAATAAAATTTTGTAAAAAAAAATACAGATATTTTTCTTTTTTTTTGATATATAAAGAACTTCTGTTCCATTAAAACGTTACAGAAAACAGTATACAGAAACAGTATAACGAAGTATTGAAACAATATAACGAAATACTGAAATAGTATAACGAATACAGTAACAGTAATAATGTTTTCTTAAAAATGGCATCAAGATTTTTTGAAAATCTTTCCTTTTTTATATATTACAAAGCAATAATCAATGGCAATACTTTACTTACCTTTTTTATATTGATCAATATTATTTTTTTATCAACCAAAATGTATATTTCATTAACTTTTGAATTGTGCGACTTTTCATTTGTGTTACGTTTATTTCACGAAATTCAGAGAAGAAATTTTCTTTTTTATCGTAGTGGTGATCAGGTCACTAAACATTTTGGCTACAATAAAAGTATATCCGATTTTACTATGGAAGACTGGTTCAGACTATAGATTAGTAATTAAAATTTTCTTTTCTCCTTTTATCTTTGAATACTTATTATTACTCTATACTAAGTGATCTGAGGTCCGAGGGAATCATACTAGAGCTCCCAGATTCGTGCGATATAAAATAAAAAAAAATGCATTTTGAAATTACCAGAAATGCAAAAAATGCAAAAAAATTTTTTATTTAGTTAAAAAATATAAATTTAATTGGAAAAGCATATTAAAAAACGTTGCACATGACAAAAAAAAGTTCCTGTGATTTGTATGACATTTACTAGGCGAATTCCTTTTAAAATCTAAGTGAGCTTACACTAACCCATTTAAGTAAATCAAGTCTAACTATAAAATACATCTGTATTTAACTAATATAGTAAGCTCAATCGCTCAAAAGCTTATTTTTCAAACAGCTTAAGCTTATAGCTGTATTAAGCTGAACTTAAGCTGAACTGGTTTAGCAATTTAATATCCCTATTTTTGGAGGAGATTTTTGAAAAATCTTACCTGTTATACCTTATTCATTTCGTGCTGATATTATTTCATCTAGCTTAATCCATAGCCTTATATTTTAATGATGAAATTATGAGGCTTTAGCAGACTTCTGATCCACAAGAAAATCTAAAATAAAAATAATTTACAGAATTCCTTTAAAGGTCGGTGATAGCACATATCCAGTCATGTCTAATACAGAAGATATAATAAGTATTCCTTTAAATATAGTATTATTTAAAGGAACTTTAACAAGCTTAATTGACTTCGTTTATCTAAACTTGGTTAAAAATATAAGCAATGCTAATTATAGGTTATATAATAAAAAAATAAAGCTCCGATATCATATGACCAAAATTAAGTAAACTGCAAAGTTCATTCTCCTATTCATCATGACAGGTTTGATTTCGTTTGTTGTTTTAATTAGGATTAGTACTTTTCTGCAGGACATAAAATGGCAAGTATTTTTATTAATAATAAAAAACAATACTAACTTTTTTGTACTAACCTTTTATCCTCTTCGCCTATAGAGTTTGGGTTCACCACTTCACTTCTCCAGATCGTCTTTATTCTTGATAGCATTTTGCAAAAATTATTATTAAGATTATTTTTTAGAAGCAAAAAATCTGTAAAGAATTTTTTTAGATCAAATTTAAGATGTTATATATAACACATGATCAGCAAATTAATATTGATTACTAATACGTAAAAAATAAACCATTCTTTAACTGATGATAATTAACTTCCAGTAACTAGCATTGTACTAAATAATAAATTTTTTTTTAGTGATAATAATATGTTTCTGTAATTTTTTTCGTAATAATAAATCATTATAATGAATTTTTTTTTTATAATGATATAATAAATTTTTTTGAAAATTTTTTTTTGTCAACAGTAGATATAATTACTTATTTTTTTAATATGCAAAAAAAAAATTTTTTTTCTGGGGGTAACGAGTACTCCAGACCCCTTCTTAGACTTTTTTTTATCATTTTTAAATTTATACTTAATTTATTTACTTTATTTATTTTATTTTATTATTAATTAATTTCATCCTAATTAAAACAAAAGTTAGATTATATAAACATCACTTCTAAAAGTAAATCAGAGTTTTATTCTAAGATGTATTAATATATTTAATTAACCCAACTCATTGATTTCAGTGTGAAGCAACGGGTTACAGCTAGTATATTATAAAAAAATACTTTGAGCATTATTTACTGATATAACGAATATTAAAATTATAGACGTTACTATGAAATACTTTTTTTTTAAAAAAATTTATTATAGCAAATTTTTTAAAATTTATTATATATTATTGTAATTATCATCAGTAGCATTTCATCTTGATAAAATGATATACAAAAAGAATTATATTAATATTCAGTCTCTTTGTTAGATTAATGTCTATACATTAATTCGTTAACTTTTTATATTCTAATAGAGTTCCCTTTACTATATTTGCCTCATTCTAATTACTAATATTGATAATATTAATGCATGATAATGATCAAATTAGAAAGAGCGATTTCCCTGATGAAATTTCCTACATAAGTATACTAATACTATAAATAACTGATGTTTTATTTCAAAAATAACTTCTGGTGCAATGCAAGGAAGATTTCCATATATGCTTCCTTATAGTTTAATTAACAGGTCTATCACTGACCATATACTTCAAGTAAATATATTTCCTGAATGCAAATCTCTGTGAAATTCTTCATTATGAAAGAAATAAATAACATAGCATCTATACGATTGAAAATCCTGAACAATAATAAAACAAAATTTAAAAAAGATAAAAGAATAATAAAAAAAATTATAAATTAAATTGTGATTGGTTAAAATAGTTCTTTTATAAGTTGTTTGAAGTTAGAATTCAGGTAACAAAAAGAGTGTCTGAAATTGGAATCTCAATTTCAGATGAATAATATGGAAAACTAGTATGGTATGATTTGCCAAACCAGTACTGTATGATGTTGCAGATCAGTAATTTTTCATAAAATTTGAATCATACTATACCATACTTATTCTATAATAAAGCTTTATATATACTACTAGTACAGTACAGTATGATTCAGATTAACTGATCTGCAAAATCGTATTGTATTATACTTGTACTATAATAAACTACACTCTATTATAACACTAGTCGAAATAGTCCAATCGGCTAAAAATCAGATAGCTGATTTTAGGCTGATTTTGATACTATTTATGGCTGATTTTCCATGTTTTCCGATCAGTACAAACAGGTGCTGATAGATGCCGATTGACCCCAATCAGACATGGCCATCCAGAACTTAAATTCAACTATAAATCAGCCTAAAACTGGCCTCAATTCAGCAATAATTCAGACGTCGATAGACGTCGATCGACTCCAATCTGACATAGCCATTCAGATTAAATTCAACCATAAATTAGCCTAAAATTGACCTTAATTCAGCATCATTCAGCATTAATTCAAAACTTAAATAACATAAATTGGCTTAAAATTGA